>APFE030165745.1:38702-48935 GCA_000404065.3 Pinus taeda
AAAAAAAAAAAAAAAAAAAAAAGGAATTAACCCTTTGTACGCTACTTACTCGATTCTCTTCAACAAACTCTTCCATGGCCTGTGAGCAGCATGCAGTACTGCCTTCTATCAGGCAAGCATTTTCAGGATGTCAGGCCATCATTCACGCAGAGGCACCGCTGGAATAAGGCAGAGGCGTTATGTCAGAACAATAAAGGCAGCGCTGGACAGTACAACGCTTCAGAAGAGCAGGGCACAGGTAGCAGTATGGCAGCGTATGAAGCAGGTAATTGAATATGGAGCAAAGCGCAGGGATGGCAGAATTAATGGAGCGTTACAGAAGACTAGGCCAGCTCTAGTCAGCACTATTCAAGGCAACTCAGACCAGTTGCTCAGGCAAAACAGGCCACACATCATGGCTCTAATACCATGTTAAACAGACATGGACAGCAAGAGCAAATAGAAAGATAAATCATGCATTGCATTTTTTATTCACAAATGATGTATATTTATGGTACATTATGTGACCGTTGGGAAAGAAGAGATCGTGAAAGATGCAACTATCGTCGCAGAAATCAACATCCGATGTCTAGAAGGATTAACTTTGACATCTCCATAGAGAAGGAATGAAGACCCTTATAAGGTATGTAAATAAAGAAGACCCTTGACATTGAAACCCTTGGAGACATGTTTATGAATGTGTAGGATGTTGATGTTGCAAGTAAGCAGAGGTCGTGATGAAAGGCCATCACAAAAAGTAACTTTCATTTGATGTTCATTTTATTTAAACAAAATTTGGATGGGTTGGTCTAAGGCTACCAAAAAAGAGTTGTAGATATTACCTAAAACTAGCACTCATGTAGTTGGATGGAAAATCCTGAAGAAAACATGACTTGGAAGAGGTAGTTGCATGGAGAAAGGAAGGATTACATGAGTATTGGTTCAATCCAATGGTTTGTTGAAAGAAAGTGATGGATAGATGATTCCATATGAAGAATAACTAGAAGTCTCCATAATGAAAAAATATGAAGTTCATGACATTGAAAGGAGGAGCTCTGCAAGCAGCTGATAGTACCATGATCTCCACCAAAGAGATGAAAGCTTCTATTGGTAACAAGTCCTTGGTTAAGAGGGAGATTGGACAAGTCCCTGAATAAGAGGGAGCTTGAGTACATTCCTTTCATCAGAATGGGTATATCTTGCCTGGTTAAGAGGGAGAGATAGACACATCATTCTTGTCTTCATATTGTGAAGAAATAATGGTGGATTGGGTAAGCATCTGACATCTGATACTCTTTGAGAATGAGGTAGGGCATCCAAGATAAGTGTAGTTGAAGAGGACCAATATTCTTTGAGGATTGGGAATCCAAGATAAGAATAGTCTTGGAAGGACATACCATGTGAACACCTAGGTGGGGTATGTGCCTTGAGAGACAATGATGATGGTGTATGTGAGTCATTGGTATCACCAACATTGTGCTATGATCTTGTGGAGAGATAGAGTTGTTAGTCAAGGCTTTGCTATGTGACAATGTTTGTTGGTATAATACAAAGAGATGGATTACCAATTTGAATCTCCTTATGATAATTATTCATATTAAGAATGTCCAAGCACATTTCATGGATTATGAATACCTCCCTAGTTAAAAGAGAGTGTTGAAATATGTAACTAGGTTCGGTCTTAGTGACATATGTAATCATGATTTTACGTAAAGAGAAAATTAAATTTATTATTGTTCTTGAGGCATGGTATTCATGCTCAAGGAAAAATTATTTTTAGTTCAAGCACCCATTGAGTGCTTCTAGATCTTGTTATTTAGTCTACAAGTCAATTGAGCCATTTTCATGTATTGAAGACCCATTTAAGTACATTACATATTGTAAAGAAAAATTATTTGTGTCAAAATAGAGTCAAAACACCCTCTAAGACCTTGTCATGATGCAAAGATCAAGTCTGCCTACACACATGAAAATTTTAGCCTAAAAAGAGAAATTCGACCTAATGAGAAACCTATATATAAGGGAGATTTCGACCTCACTTAGCACACTCACTTCACTCACACAAGTTCGATCATAAGAGATAGAAAGGTGTGAAGAAAAGAAGGACAAAGGAAGAAGAAAATAACGAGATCTTTGGATTTTTTTTGGGCTACTTCTCTCCACACATGTGAAGGAACTAGGTCAACTATTGCAGCATAAAAGATCGAGTTGCAAAAGTCGAGTTAGGGCACCAAGAAGTACTCCTTGCAATTCAAGTTCTTTATGAGAGAGAATCAACTCAAGCAAAGAAGAAAGGAGAAATAATCTATCATAATCTTCTCCGTGCGGGATCCAGGTTTTCTATAGAGGAATTTGTTGGGAGGTTGAAATTGTAGAAGAATATGCTAGGGAGGTTGAAATTGCAAAATAAACCACTAGGGAGGTCAAAATTGTAGAGGAATTTTCTTGAGGATGTAATTGCAGAAGAATTTGTTGGAGGACGAAATTGCAGAAGGTGTTGAGGAATTGCTGGAAGGAAAGATCGTTAAGAAGGAGAGATTTGACTTGGTCTTGGAGGGCCTTGGTCAAGGGTCATAGGTCTTGGAATTCGCCAATTGAATTTTTATAAGAAGAGAAGAATTTTGGTGGATTTTCCTCTCAATTGGAGAGTTTTGGACCTAGTTGATCGCCTACATCTTGTGTCCTATTGTCTCATTGCTATTTAAGATTTGGTAGTTGTTTAATGATAGACAACACTAATAATAATAAAGAGAATAAACAAGTAAACAAGAAAAGTAAAAATACATCATAAGCAATTATCAAAACAAGAGAAATCACCTAATCTCACTGCCCTATATTTCTCAACATATTGAAGCTTAAGGTTTAGAAAAGAGTGCAAGCAAGTGAATAAATAAGAGGGAGAGAGGATTATTGTTGCAAGCACCATTCCACCCAAAAAAATGTAATTATTAATTATTAATTAAAATTGAGTGAGAGGAGGTCAAACGATGAAAGTTAAATTAGAAAAAAAAAAATTAATATATATATATTAATTATTATATATATATATATATATTATATATATATATATATATATATATATTATATATATATAATGATTACTAATATATATATAAATGACAATAATCACTAAAGACAAATATTTATAAAATTAAAATATTAGTGAGGAAAGTCGGGTCAAGGGAGATTAATTAAGGACTAGGAAATAAATAATTAGAGAGAAATGGAAGATAAAATTGATGAAAAAAATAAGAAATCGGCGTTCAGGAAACAATATGGGAAGGGTGGGAAATAAATACAGGTCAAGAAACAATATGTAAGAGAGAAATTTGATATAAAGAGAGATAAGGGAAGAAGAGGAAACAAAAAGGGGGCAACAAGGGTGGGGGGCTAGGAGGTTAGAAAGAAGGGCTTAGGGGAAGGGGAAAGAATAATTCCAAAATATCATTCAACATATTGACTGATTATAGAAACCTACCTCAAAGGCATATAACATATTAAAAATCCACCCCCATAGGAGTTGAATAAAATTTTAGAAGGGGTGTTGTTTTTTTCAATAATATATACTTCCTAAAAAAAATTGGGGTTAAAATAGTTGAAATTGGTTGAAACTAAATTTTTTTTACCAAAGATCTCCAAGTTATTTCTAACCAAAAAAACACCCAAATCATGGATTCACTCGGAAAAGTTATGGCCTCAAGAAGGTAATGATCTAACTCAATGCCCTGTAATCCCCACCTTTTTTACTTATCAATTTCCAAGGTTAAGTTCATATTTTAGGGCTTTTAACCTGTCACGTTTTCTTCATATTATATTAAAAAGAGCGTCCAATATCCTATTAATGACCTTTTATAAAATAGTGTAGTTAAAAATGTTCTTAAAGATAGCTACCACATTCTTAGCCATTGGATATGTACAAGTCTTAGACCATTCTTTTAATGAAATAAATTGATTGTCATTTTGATACTTTGTTTCATTACCATTTGTGTTTCATATCTTTCTTTGTGTGTGGCATATATAGATCATGAATATCTAACAGATTCTCTTGGATCATTGCTTTTGGACTTATCTTTCTCTTCTCCGCCCCCTTTAACTCCTTGAAGAGGTGATTCTCTTTGTTTTGTTATAGTTTTCTAACTTGTTCCTTTGTTTTGGTTCTTCTTTGTTTCTTTTGTTTGGATTCTTGCATTTTGTCATACATATGAACGCCATCCAATCAATTTCAATCAAAAGGCTTTTTTTTCCAATCATTTCCCTTCAAGGAACTCGATAATTTGTGATGTGGAAGATATATATTTCCTCAAAAGCAATTAGGATATTTGTTATTGTAGTATTAGTTTTTTTCACTTTCTTTGTGGTTTCAACAATATGTTAGTTTCTATTTCCATTATTTTTCATATGTCTTATGTAGATTAAAAAACCTTTGTCGGCATTTTGCAAGTGAAGAGCATAAATCAGGGATGCTTGGATTAACCCCTCATTTATGCATTTATTTGTTTCATGATATTCTCACTCTCTTTTTGAGCCGAAAGGCTCATTCTACAACCTAGTGTGAGTGATACATGTAATTCCTTCCATGCTCAACCTCGAGTTGACACATGCTCATTTAAGAAAAGTATATATTCTTTAAATAAAAAAATGTCCACTATATTAAAAACACAAAAATGAATATAAGTGTTATACACTCACTCTCAACCATAAATAAAATATTTCAATGTCCATATGAAATATCATAATCTTATACCAATTTTATAGAGAAATAAAGCAACTAAAGGGAAAGAAAAAAACTTTCATTTTTAATTTTGAGTACTAGAAAGTTGTATAATTCTATACATCCTAAAAATATTTCAGTACATAAGTAAAAAACAACTTTTTAAAAATATTTTAGTAATGACTCAAATAATTTTTTTTAAATCCATGTTAATTAATATATTTCAATCTCAACTTCATGGGTATGTGTATGTATATAGAGACAAAAGTAAATGAAAAATTATTTAGTGTTGATCATAATAAAATATTTCAATGCTTAAAGAGAATGAATAATTAAAAGTAAAACAAATCAAGGAGATATGTAATTCATTTAATTCTTAATATTAAATTAATGTGTAGCATTTAAAAATATTTTTAATAATAAATTTCACTTTGTGTCCTAATTAAATATTTTAATTATGGTCTTTCTAATATATATTATATATTCTATATATGCTATATATATATATATATTATTATATTTATATAATATATATAATATATATATTATATTCCGGCTCGCTGTATTTAATTTATTGTTATTGTACAAAGTGCGGTTTTTCCATTTAGCATATTTTTAGTCTGGAGGCTTAATTTGTTATGGTTTATAATATTATATATTCATATTCTTGGCAAGGTTATATTGAATGCTTCTATTATCTTCTCTCGCAGTCCGTCTTCTGCAGCTCGATAGCTCCCCTGGCTCGTTTCTCTGGCTTTTTGGTTTCAGATCCTCTGTTTGGTTATGGTGTTTGCTTTGTGCCTTTATTTCTGATTATAAGAGCTCGCCTCCACTGGCCTGGACGAGCAATTGCTCTGTTTCATTTGAGGTGTTGCCTGTGGTGGGTTTGGTGTCGGCCTTTGGTTGGTCTGGTGTCTCGGCCTCGGTCTCAGTGTGGTCCCGGCCTTCAGTTCATGTAGGAGATCATTAGTATGATGTTGTCTCCTACGAATGTTGGCTAGTTTCTCAAGAATCTCATTTTGATCGAAATGGATGTCGTTCATATATGCCACCAGCTAGTTCCTCCTCATATCTATGTGCCCCGAGGATATCCAGGTTGGCATGGATTCCTCAGAACTACTCAACTAGTACTTCCAAGGTGACTGACACATCCACGTGTCCTAGGGAGCGACCTTGGTCTTGGGATACCTCCCTCTTATGTTCCACATTGCAGAGTCTGCAATAGACAAACTATTGTTGAATGCTCAATTGGATGCCTTCCCCTACTGACCACCACCTCTATAAGGCCGACCTCTCTAATGAGGCATAACTATAAACATACGAATATCCCATACGTAAAACCCAAAAAGGACGGAAACCCCCATAAAAGTGCCACCCACAAGAACCCAAACACGATATCCATGAACCAAATGAAGAGGAGGAGATACAAAATCTAATGCACGACAAAGCCCACTATAATAAGGGGTGGCAGAGAGCTTGCCCAACCCTAGGTTGCTCTCACACCAACCTAAGAGGATTATGTGATGAGAATTACTTGCCCACCCCACCCGAAAATCCTTGAAACACAACATGTTGCAACCAAACAGGGACCGATATGAATTAGCCTTAGCCCTGAGACAATATACACAAAGAGGCAAATCCAAGGGAGGGTTGGATGGAATACCTTATAAACCATCAAACAACAGAAAGGAAATAGATCGCTAAGACATAGAGATGTCCCCACTTGAGAGCCGTTGGGCACACCACCTCCACCACAACCTTAGAAGACAGGAGAAAGACTTTATAGCATGCACAACCCATAAGTCGTTGGCCACTACTGGTGAACCCAATTCCCCTCATCCAGAAGACCCCTCAATTGTAACCAAGACCTCAAAACCACTAGAACATAAGGCACATAGAAAGACCACAAATTAAAAGAAAGGATTTCCTGAAAGCCATAGAATGCTAGTCTGGATAGGGGTTTGTACCACGGGCAGGAGTTGGTGCTTCCCCTCATAGGCCTGAGCCCGAGAAGGAGGTTTTTTGAGAAATCCAAGTGTGCTCCAAGGTCCCAAATGAATTCATGAGAGCCATCTGGAATAAAAATTGTTGCATAAATGTCTGCCAACGCGCTTCGTTTACCGTACAACTTCCAGGGCGAGCTCGCATGACAACCCATGTTCGAACTTGCCACCCTACATCCATTATTTATCTCCCAAATCTCATCAACCTTCCTAAAAATCCTTAGCCACATTATAGCTACAACCATCGCCTCTAGAGAGTTCAAAGGTCGATCGTCACATCCAACTATGCCCTTTATTACGAGGAGTGTGTTCACCATGTGCCAAGAGGGCAAAGCTTTGAGGCCAGTTGGCCTGATGTTCATTCACCCCCATCGATGGGGAGGATTAATTCATATTAAATTGTATTAAATATTATTAATAACAAAAACTTTTATGTGGACAAATATGTCCATAAACATATTTCTAAAAACTATTTAAAGGTGTATAAATTATTATAATTAATAATATTATATAATATATTATATAATATTTAAAAAAAAATATATAACACATCTATCATATATATTAATATATATTTAAAAAAAACTATACTACACTCTATCTTATATATATATTAAATATTAACATACTTACACCTCTATCATTATTATTATATATATATATATAGATATATATATATATATTAATATTTAATATATAATAATATTAATATATTATATATATATAGATATAATATGCTAACCTTTAATAAGTAGTTCATTATGGCCTTTTCTAAGAATATTTTTTACTTAATTTTGTTTGAAATCAAGCAAAGATGTGTTATAATTGCAAGTTTAAGCTATGTAGTAAACACAATCCAAGTTGCTAAGTAAATTTTGAAGGCATTGAATCCATTTTATACATTCAAAAATGTAATTTAAATAATGAAAAATTACAAGTGGTGTGTATATATATCAATCTTAATTATAGATCTATTAAGTTTCTAGAGTGATTAAATCTGTTGGGGAGGTCGAAATTGCAGAAGAATTTGTTGGAGGACGAAATTGCAGAAGGTTATAAGGAATTGCTGGAAGGAAAGCTCATTAAGAAGGAAAGATTTGACTTCATCTTGGAGGGCCTTGGTCAAGGGTCACAGGCGTTGGAATTCTTCAATTGAATTTCTACAAGAAGGAAATAATTCTGGTGGGTTTTCCTCTTAATTGGAGAGGTTTTGTCCCTCGTTGATCACCTACATCTTGTATCCTATCATCTCATTGTTCTTTAAGATTTGGTAGTTGTTTGATGATAAAGAACACTAATAATAATAAAATGAAGAAATAAGTAAACAAGAAAAGTAAAAATACATCACAAGTAGTTATCAAAACAATAAATTGAACACTCATCTAAGTGATCAGGGGCTGGAGTATGTTGAATTGTAAGGAGATAATGTTACTATGAGAATTGGCCTTCAGACAAGTGTTGTTATGCTACAAGTTTGTCATGCTTTTGATATGATGTGGATGGGATCCAAGCTGGAGGAATGACTTTGAATCAGACATGATGGTTGTAATTCCTTCTTCTATTCAATAAAGTATTTGAACCTTTTTCCATATGTTTGTACTGTCATATGATGCTTATATGTGTGAAATGTATCTGATTCCATTCACTTGTATTCAATAAATATTTTGCTTTGATCAGTTCTTTGTCTTCTGTTGGTGTTTACAGGTACTTCTCAAGCATGTTAAGTACAGAAAGGAGCGACAGGATCGATACAAAGGAGACAAAAGGAAGCGGAACTACAAGTAGGTCTTCTCATCTTCTTTGTCTTATCTATTTCTTATAGGAAAAGGCTAAAGTTCTTTAAACTGTTGTTTTAGATATGGCTACTTATCTAGGAAATTAGTATTTATCCGTAGATACCAAATTCTCCAAAACAATCTTGTCTACGAGGCCACCGAAATTCAGTCCAATCATCGTAAGAAAAAATTTTCTGCAAGTTTTTTTTGTTGAGAATTGAGACATTACAACGTGAGGAAGTGAGTTTAAAATCTCGTAATTGTTGACCTAACAGGTTGTTTTCCCCTAGTGTTTTTCCTCGTTAGGATCAATACGCATGAGTGGTTGTAGATGTATTTTGTAATGCACTTGTAATGCTCTACAATGTTTTTTACCCACTCCACTTTGCATATGTGCTCAAGCATGAGGTCTATGTAATATGCATCACATGGAGTCCAAAATATGATCTTATATTTCAACTCAAGCATATTTCCTGCAAGAACACAGTTTGAGGCATTATATGTGATGACCTATACAACATGTTGGAGCAAACAATGCGCAGCGAAAATTTAAAAGGTATACACAGTACATACAAAATCATAAAAGTAACACAAAGATTTAACATGGTTCACCCAACCAATCTAGGCTACATCCACCAAAACAGAGGCATCAGCAATCTAATTATTCAACAAGAGATTACAACAATTTATTTCCTCACACACTCTCTTCACTACACAAAATCCTCTACGGGCTTATAGTTTTATAGCTAGGAGTAGAAAACTGAATCATAAATACTCTCACAACAAATATAGGATGCAATAACTCCTCCTCAACAAAATGGAGCTAATATAGCAACAAATCCTATTGTTGTCACCTACATGAGATTTTTGCCAAATTTAATAAACAAAAAATCTCAACAATCTCCACCTTGACAACAATTAGCCTGATACCTTGTTCCCTTATTATTTTTTTATCTTTTCTGCAAGACAAGAGAAGCCAGACACCAACGTAGCTTCTCTAAAAAAACTGGTTTCGTGAACATGTATGCACAATTTTCCTTTGTATGCACTTTTTCAAGAGAAACACCCCTTTCAGTTATAACCTGTCTTACAAAATGGTACTTGATAGGTATATGCTTTGATTTACTATGATAGGATGGATTCTTAGCCAAATGAATTGCACTTTGACTATCACAAAATAACTTGATGTTGTCCTGTAACCTACCAAACTCACCAAACAAACCTTTCAACCAAATCACTTCTTTGCAAGCATGAGAAGCAGCTATGTATTTTGCTTCAGTAGTGGATAAAGCAAACAATGTTCTGTAGCTTTGACATCCAGCTAATAGCTCCACCTGCAAGAGTAAAGACATACTCTGATGTTGAGCTTCTCTTATCCAAATCACCTGCAAAATCGGAATCAACATATCCGCAAACAAATTCACTACTCCTGTTATAAGTAATACAATAATCACTTGTGCCTCTCAAATACCGAAGCACCCATTTCACTGTTGACTAGTGTTCTTTTCCTGGATTTGCCATATACCTGCTGACAACCCCAACTGCATGTGAAATATCTGGTCGAGTACAAACCATCGCATACATCAAACAACCTACTATATTTGCATATGCAATTCAAGACATATATGCCTTTTCTTCATTTGTATTAGGACATAAACTAGAAGAAAGCTTAAAATGGGAAGCTAAAGGGACTGAAACAGGCTTCACATTGTTCATACCAAACCTCAAGAGTATTTTCTCAATATACTTATGTTGTGATAGCCAC
>APFE030165756.1:0-61543 GCA_000404065.3 Pinus taeda
TTCTGGGTTCTGTTCTGTTATTGTTGATCTGGTTATTGCAGCTGAATGTATAATTTACATGTACTTGATAATCATTTGATGTATATGGATCCAGTTTGAAAATTATGAAAAGTGGTCCTTGAAAAGAAGTAGGGGGTTGTAGCTCCCTTCCAGGAGAGACTGAAAACGAGAGAGAGTTGTAGATCTCTGCAGGTTGCAGCCTGCGTACTGGTAAAGGACTGCAGCAGTACAAGACCATTGTAAAAGGAGTTTCTAATTTGAAAGAAGATAGAGACATATTGCAGCAGGTGGTTTTCACCCACATTGGGTTTCCACCTTACATCTTGTGTTCTTTGGTGTGATTATTTGTTTTCTTTGTTCATGCTCATTATTTTATGGTACTGACATGCAAAACTAATTCAAGAACAAATAAGGAAGATTTATAAAAAGAAGTAGATAATACTGATTCACCCCCCCCTCTCAGTATTATTTCCAACATAACTAACACAGTTAAAGATAGTGAAATTCTCCTCAACAACTTAATGGTCATGTGAAGGAAAAGATGCTCAATGTTTAACTAGTCCAAGAATACCAACATGATGATGACACATGGAAAGTCTGTATTAGGAGATGATGTCAACATGTTGATGTGGAGCCACCAGAGGCTGACACATGGTAGGTAGAAACGAGATGTTTGGTTATCCATTAGGAGTGAATTTGATTGACATGTGGTCCACTTAGGGTATGCCATGTGGCAAGTGTGACATCGTGATGACGTAATAAGAGGAATGATCATGAACCATAAACTCTAGGTCATATGAACATGGTCACATGCACATTAAGTGTTGATGGAGTGGTTTTGGTCATATGGCATGAAACCATGGGCTAGTCATTCGTTGTTTTATGGCATGGCTTACAGATTATTGGGTACTGAGACCACCACCACCACACAAACACACATATACACACCATCCCTTGTCCATAACACATACAACAATAGAACCAAAGGCATAAGACTAAGGGTATTTTCGTATTATGGAGGTCGTATATTTAGTTCTAAACTCGTAGCTAGACTTAACAGATAACCTTGTTGCATCTGATGTGTTCCAACATGGGAATGATTAGCCCTACCATATCACATTTGACATACTTTTGACATGGAATTGTTTTTGATGTGGACATACTTTCAACATGGCCATACTTTTGGCGTGGCCAAACTTTCGGCGTGTCTAGACTTTTGACGTTGTCAGATTTTTGTCATGGCCATTCTTTAAACGTGGTTAGACTCTCAACATGTCTAGGGAATTGGCCCTAACCATATTGCATCAAATGTATTCTGACATGGCCAATATTTTTCCTAACCCTATTGCATCTAACATGCATCTAACATGGCCATGGTTGGCCTTAACCCTATTGCATTTGGTTTTCTCTTTAAGTGGTGTGATCTAATTCATGCATATGCATTTGATGTGGTTAAAGGTGGTGTTCCACCTCTAGGCTCGATTGTGATGATAGTATGAAGAACAAATTTAGGTAGGTCAGATGGATTAAAAAGCCATATCGTGTAGAGAAGTTGGTAAGTCATGTGCCTAACTCGTAGGTAGTCACAAGTTCGACTCACGGGGTGAACTAGGTTAGAATTTTTTTTCTTTTTTAGAATTTTCATTTTGTAGAATTCGGTGGTCGGTGCAGGAATTTGGCGGTCTGTTTAAAAGAGCCTAGAAAAGGGAAGTTTGTAGAACGCTTATATTTATTATATATATATATATATATCTTTATTTATTTATTTATTTATGGGAGAATTATTTATCCAAATTGAGATCTACAAGAAGTTGGGTGATAAAGACTCATGGATGGACCCAACTAGAAGGGTTTAATATTTTTTTTGACTAATATTGTATGACAAAAAGCTCTCATGTGTGCTTGGAAGGTCTGAGAGAATTTTGCAAGCATTTTGGATACATGGAGATGGTAAATTTTGAGGAAGGCTTTGAATGACCAAGTTGTAGTTATGACTGAAGTAGAATATAGGCAATAATATGATATCCAACAAGAGTGATTGATATGAAATTGTGATGCAATTTATTTGTATAGAAATACCATGGTTTAAGTTTATATGGAATTAGTTACAGGTTGCATTGGCAAAGACAGTGGCAATGATTGTTTTGATTGATTTCATATTTTGGTTTTACTCCTGAATTAATGATTATAGTGATGATGGTGGATCCAGTTTGAAATGTGAAGAATAGAGGTCCACAAGGTAGAAGAGAAAGGAGGTTGGAGCCTACTCATTACTGAGGTTGGAGCCTAGACCAAGTTGGATTGTGCTCATCCTTGAGGTTGGAGCCTTAATCGAGTTGTTGCCTACAATGAGCAGTTGCTTGCATCTTCGAGGTTGGTTCCTCAATCAGGTTCTAGCCTACCACAAGTGGAAACTTGCATATTTTAGGGGTAGTTTCCTCTCGTAGGTTGGGGCCTACAAATTGATGTAAATAAATTGAAGATTGAGCAGAAGAAGAGTTGGTGGTCTTTCCCCCATTTGGGTTTCCACCTAAAAAATTGTGTCTGCCTATGATGTGATGCCTTTTTTGTGATGTTTATTTCTCTTGCCATGCTACTGATTTGATGATGCATTGATATAAATGATGAAATATTGTTTATGGTTTATTGCTATATAGATGTATGACTCATAAAGATTGTTACATTGTGGAATTTACCTCACACTAATTAACCCCTCCTATCAGTGTGAATTTTGGGCCAACATCTCATCCTTCTCTTCACTAGATTTCTTCGCAAGCAAAGAGGGCAGGTGTCCAAACATGTAAAAGGATATATGTAATAATTTGCGACAAGCAAAGAGGCCAAAGTCATGAGTTTTTAGATTAGTAGGAGTATAAGTTTGTGGGGGGGAAGAGTGAAAATCCAAGCACAATGACAAGGTAATCGTGCATTAATATCAATTGATTTTAGTTAAAGGAGGAGAAAAATTAGTAACATTATATCCTGCCAATGGAAGCATGGCCAAAGAGAGAGTACCTAAGCCATTTTCCCTTGATGTCAAAGGCGAAGAGTGAGAAAAAATTGGAGATATTAAATTTGGAGAGTGATCAATCATCATTAAATAGGGGGAGAGTGAGCAAACAACAACAATTTCTTCAGCTTGACAGGGGGTGTTTCAAAGTGGAGGTGTTTCCATCAATGACCAACAACATTTGGTGATGTTTCCATCAAAGTGAAAGGGGGAGATTGTTGAGCATGTTGGAAGTTGTTTTTATTGATGTCAAAGCATTGTTTGTGTCAAGTTCAGGTGGGGGGGGTCGGTAAGTGTGTTAAAGTTCAGAGTGGGGTGGGGGGGGGTGTTGATAAGTGTGTGATCATTGATGTGCTTATGTGTGTTGATGCTTAGCTTTGGGTCATGGATGAAGCTAATATCTTTGAAAGAATTTCTTCTTCAGTTCCTTAGCTCAAATGAGGAAACTAAGTGTATGGGTAGAAAACCTTCTTAAAAAAATTTCCAATGGTATATGACACTTTTCCTAACTCCCAAGGAATGAGCATAAAAATTCAGTTGAAGACTAGTCATGGTTTCCAAATGCTCTTTGTTCTAGAAAGACCATCATAATGCCAAAATGAAACAATCAACTCAAAAGGAATGCATTGATGGGTAGCAAGCGATAAGCCATTAGTAATAGCCATTAATCATAGGGAGTTGGGCTAAAGTGCTTAGGTTCTTATCAAACCACCTAGTTTTTTCGAGCACAAAAAATAACAACAGGCTGAAAGTGGAAAGAAACATGCAATGGGGCACCAAGGCCCATGGTCACAGGGTGCTAAGCCTAGGCACCATGGTGCTTATGGGACCACCAAAATCTAACAATGTGCACATAAAGAACATAGGAGTGACAAAAAAAAGTGGAAAGCCTTGGTACATTTGTCAAGGTGCCATGTGGCAGGTTAATGACATGGTCCAATGAGATGATGACACAGGGTAGTGTTGTGTACAAGATATGTGGCACTTTGTGGTCATGACACATGGAAGGTGGATTTTAAATTTTTAGGTGGCCAAGTGGACCTTTCTTGAGTGAAACATGGTAGTAATGTGGAATGGCAAGTGGCAAAGAGATGTCATCCATGTGAGGTGGCATGATAAGCGGTAGTGATTTTAATGTGGAGCATGTAAGAGTGACATGTAGTAGTTGGATTCAACATTTTTGACACCCCAAATGGAAATTTGGTTAGTGACATATGGCAGCACATGTGGTAGGCACACATCAATAGAGAACATGTGGTAGGATTTGATTGTTTATATAGGATTATGTGAATGGTGCATGTTGTGTGACTTGGATGAAATGTGACACATGGTGATTGGTGTTATCACTTAAGAATTCTAATTCCCAAACTGCTCACATTAGTTTGATGGTAAAGATTTGGTGCTAGTCTAGGTTTGAGTTTTTGTTTGCCTTAGAGTCTGAGTCTTAGGAGTCTACTATGCATTCTCATTCACCACTGGTCTCATAATTCACATAATTTCCATGTGTCATCTTTTTTCAAAGGTTATTATGTGCTACAAAGCTCTTTAGGTGATTTCGTAGCGCATAAGTCAGTTTTAGGTGTTTTCGCAACGCAACATGTTTTAGGTGATTTCGTAGCGCATAATCTAGATTTTGCACTGGTTGCACTACGAAATCGAATATTCGTGCAATACGCAACGAATCTTTCCTAAGTGTCAAATCTGTCAAGTTCAGTTATGGTTGCATCAGCCACTGTAAGCTTATACACTCCACATATCATGTCCAACCACTTATCTCCATCATTACAGTCGCTAGGTACTCTGGTACACTCGGATTGCAAGATCCAAGAAAAGCTAGGTATTCACAGTCCTAATCATGATTGTATTCATTGGATAAGAGACAAATCTACAAACGTTCAATTTGAATGCATTGCATATCAAGTGAGGCAACTATCAAGTGAGGCAGTTATCAAGCGAGGCAGAGATCAAAGATTGAGACGGTGCCGATTATCAAACATATCATTCCATTGGAGATTCACGGAGGGGTCTGTAGAAAGAAAGAGTCACAAGTCAGGTAGGTGTTTGAGGACTGAACCTGAAGGTTTAGACATAACCTTGAAGGACAGAGAAGTTCATCATGCATTCAAGCAAGCTGGATGCTGGAATTTTTGTAAGAAACTCCAGGGAGGTCATGCACAAGTCACCAAGGAATTTGCCTTGAATTTCACAGGACTGAACTCAAAGGTTGGTATGCTTGAACTGCAGGTCTCACCAGACATAATATCCACAGTTACGGAGATTACAAGGGGGTAAGAAACTTGGTTTAAGAATTTCAAATTTGATATGAACCCATGTAAAGAATTTCTAAAGCACGAGTTCTTTAACTCCAATTTAAACAAGGCTGTTCCTAGGAGTTATGTCAAGGATTCGTATGCCAATTTGCTTACCTACACATAGAAGTAACTTACCTATGAAGGGAGATATAATAAGGTGTATTAATATCATTTTAAACTTCTGTTGCATTTCACAGGGAAGACATCTTTTGATTTACCTTTCTACTTATTTTGTAGCCTAAGCAAAATGTGTGACAAGGTGTAGTTAAGGAAAGAGGCTTGTGAGACTTCTTCGTTCCACCATGGATTGGTTAAGTTGATTGTTTTGCATGAACTCCAAAAGGTAGGTAGAGACTGGCCCATGTTTATCTTCATGTCTGGTTTCAAGAACGAGACTGGTCTTAGTCCTCAAAATACAAAAGATTTGCCAGCAACAATTGATCATCAGGCAGAAACAAGATCCAGGAGGTTTATAAAGGCGAAGGCTGGGAAACATGTAAGGGAACCCACCAAGCCATTGATAATCCAAGATACACCCCAACAATCCAAGAAAGAGAAAATTCAAATCAGAGAGAGTGCACCTGAATCACCCACAGGTGAAGTAGTCCAGAGAAGAATGACAAGAGGCCAATTAGCTAAGGAAAAGGGCAAAGCAGTGGTGATTGAAGACACCCCGATTTCAAAGGGAAGTCTTAACGACATATTACAGACAATTGATATTGAAGAGTCTCCCCTGGTTCAAGCAGATGTGATAGAGTCAGGAAAAGACAAGGCTAAGAGAAATAAAGCCTCGAAAAAGCTCAAGTTCGATGATCCGGTTGATAAATTTGTCTTTAAGCCAAGAAGACCCATAACAAGGAATTTCAAAGACATACAGGAGATACTGCTAGGAGCAGATGAAACAAAGGAGATAACACAGTCTCATGAAGGAAAAGATAAAGGTAAAGTAGTTACCCTTCAGGAATAAGATAGTGTTAGGAAGAAGATAGTGTTGAAGAGTTGAAAAGAAAGTTGGAATTGGCAAACTTTGAAATTGCCAGACTGAAGAAAGCCTCCAGAAAACATGCAATTAAGGAAGCTTATTTTAACCAAATGTAAGCTCGGTGGGAGGAAAAAACATTTCAAATACCAGAGGTGGTCGAATTTAATGTTCAATTCCGTAGCTGGACTGTCCCTGCAATAAAGGAGGCACAATTCATCAGAAAGGTCAATACAAAGCTGAGAGCTGGGACCAGAGTCATGAAGAAACAAATTGAGGACTTAAAAATGCAGTTAGCCCAGCAGAAAAAATCTCCTTAAGGAAATCACACAGCAAAAAAGGTTATGTTTCAAATTTTGATGGTTTTTCCTTGTTACAATTTTTCTTGAGGAATCGTACATTTCCATTCAGTTTTGAAAAGCTTTGGAGTAGTTGAAAAGGATGTTTGAATATAAAGAAGCTCAAGACAACAAATTTTTGATATTAGGCTGTGTTTTGGTGATTGCACAGCAGTTTCGTAGCGCGCTACGAAACTGCTGAAGATAATGCCTAACGCACAGTAGTTTCGTAGCGTGCTACGAAACTGCTGTAGCTACATAATTCAAAGTCAATCAACCAATTTTGAAAGACCGAGGGGAAATCTTTGAAAAAGGATTCTCTTCCAAGGATCATGTAACAGGTGTCAACATTCAACAAGGGAAGAAATAGGGGGAAGAAACATATATTCGAACTCTAAACTTTTTGTTATCAAGTGATTAGAGTTACCATAGTTCATGATATGTCAGATAGTTTGGAGGAGTTCTTGCTCTCACACATGGAAAAAGGTTGAATACTCCTATTTGCCTTAGATATCTAAAAAGTATAGTTAGCAGTTTGTTACATTTAATAGGTAGTTAAAGTGTGAATAGGTGTCATAAGAAGTAGAATTCAAATTCCCCTCATGTTGGAGGAGGAATCTCAGCCTTGTAAAAGAATTCTATAAATAGGAGAAAGAGCAATGTACACAGGGTTGGAAATTTATTGAAAAAAGCTCTGTTATTTGGCTTTATGTACAGACTCTGTTTTAGTAATACAAGATTGGCTTTGCTTCTCAGGACTTAGGAGGGATTCGATGTTCAGAATGTGTTGTGTTTTTCTTTTCCCAATATTTGCAGTGGTATGAATGTGTAATCACTTAGAATTCACTCATAGTGCTCTAACTTCCTGTATACATTCATAGACTGTGTGGTCATATATGTTTTTGGTATGTTCTGAATGTGTTGAATGCTGAATGCCCTGACTTCTATGCAAATTTGATATCGTTGTTATGCTGAAATGATGTTGACTTCATAAGCCCAATGGATAGTTTCTAATTGTGTTTCTAGCACTCATATTTTTACATTTTTTTCACAAGAGTTAGCCATCTTAATCATAATAAAAAACATTAATCCTTTGAGGGAGCCCTCTCTGGTTAGGGAGGCTAAGACTCAGCCTAAATTAGGTTTGAAATAGTTACTTGAGGTCTTCCTGGTATGCAGCCTTCCAGGTTTAGATTTTGAGATAACAACTGGGATGAGTGGACTTGACATGAAAAATTTGGATGCCTTGGGATCTGCACCAGGGACTGGTTTTCAAGGATTTTTAGTGTTATATATTTTTCGTGGTTTTAGACCTTTTATGAAGGTGGGTACATTGACCATTGTCCACTTCCCATTGGAAAGGGAACAATCATTGTGAACATCATCTAATGATAGAGTGATGAGCAATGAGGCATCAGACAAATAATTCCCCATTGAAGTGCAACATCATCAAATAATGATATTTTCTATCACCCACTACTCGGATAGATGAAGAATGTACTAAATGTGAATTATGTCCAATAGTGAGTGGTGAACAATGAATAGAATGGAAGTGGCCACAAACCCCACTTGTAGGTGCTAGACAAGCAAGCTCCCAAGGGCATATCCACATATTGGCTATTGAGAGTCAAGGCATAGACAAGGGATGGAAAAGTGATGAGTGAAATGCAGTGAACAACATTTAAGTCCACGATCACACCCTAGGTCACAAGGGACTACAAATTGAATTCTTAAGGGCTAAGTTCATCGGTCATTAGGCCATCGAGCTATAACAATGTATGGAGAGAAAAGATGATACCAGTAATTGATATTCAATAGAAAGATTAAGGATGTGGTTCACCCCATTAGTCTTGAGGAGCTAGTGTAAAGTGCTCAAAGATGCTACAGCGAGTGGTCTCAAATCCATTGAATCTGTGAAGAGTTGTAAACAATGAGGTACCCAAGAGCAAGCTTGGCATGTTGATATAGTCAAACAACTTGGGTTTTTTATACAGTCAAACAAGATTTCCATTGGTAAATACCATGGATGTATGCCCATGGTAATTTAATAGCCAAACCTATAAAAGAAGAAGAAAAAAAATTCAAGAAGGTTAGTTGTTATGATGAGAAATTAACATATGTTCTTAAGAGACTAAGAAAGTAGGAGTTTGGTTGTGAGACATATGAATAACAAAAATAAAACTATTGTATGAGTTGTAGAATTTATTTATGTGATCTATGTAAGGGAAATAATGTGGGAATATATGTATGAGAGAAGAATTCGATAAGTAGTAGTGAAAGGTTGAGCAAAAGAATTACATAAAAGAGAGAATATTTGAATTGTTGGTCTAAACATATCTATATTACTGTAGAATATCTAGATGACTGAGAGATGAAGTAGTGTGAGCAGCGAAAATAATTCAACAAAATAAAAGGAACATAGTCAGTGGGCTTGAGTTTGAAAATTAATGAAATAGGGATTTGCTAGGCAAAGCACGTCAGTGCTTTCATATCAGGGGGTGGCTTCTTTCTTAAGGTCGGTTCCTATAAACATCAAGGAGTTGGTGCTTCATTCTAGTGGGTGCTTGTAAATTTAGAGGATGGGTGTATCCTTTTTGTTGGTGCCATAAAATATGATGTAACAATAAGTTGAAACCTACAGGAATATTCAAACATATTTTGTGTGGTTTTCTCCCTTTATGGGTTTCCGTGTACATCTATTATTTCTATGTGGTCTTTACATAATTGATTGTTGAGTGAATTGAAATAGTGGATATTGTTAATGATTCTTAAAATTTTCCATAATATTGATTCACCCATATTCTCGGTATTAGATTGGTTTATAACACACTAGTGAAATTAATATATTTAAAAATATAGTGATGCACTCCAAAACAAAGCACGTTCCTATTAAATATCATGTTCTCAAAGAACAAGTATTGGTTCATATTGTTAAATTGGAATATGTACCTACTATAGAGCAAATAGTAGACATATTTATTAAACCTCTTTCGAGAGAGGCATTTGAATATCTTAGATAGACGTTTGGAGTGATCTCTCCCCCATCCCATTATTATGGTAAGTATCACATATGGTATCTCTTTAAAAAATGTTAGGTACACAAGGACTTTAGAAAGTGGGGTGCACAAGAGGCATTGTGTAAAGACAAGGTTCTCAAATTTACCTCATTGCTCTCAAAATATACATCAATTCAGGGGGAGAGTTGCTACTAAGCATAAGCATGTGTATAGGGGGAGCATATATACATATATCAAAAAAGATCATAGATAATATGTGTATCATGGATTAATTAATAAAATCAAGCACAATGAAAGCATATGCCCAAGGGGGAGAAAGAAGCAAACATAATAAGTGTCAACAAGGAACAAGAAGTAGACATATGCCAAGTTAGCCAAAAATTTAGAGAAGTTCTCAACAAATGGACATCAATGATTGGATTATGTCTAGTAGGGTTGCAATCAATGAAAAAAGGGGAGATTGCAGACAATTTGTGTTATCATTGATGTAAAATGTAGTGTCGTTGATGCCAAAGATAGTGTTGATTAGGTATGCATTGTCATTAATGTTAAAGGAAGTGCACAAAAAATCTCAGGTGGAGCCAAAACAAGATCAAGTAGCAGAGGGTGACAATAGATGGCATAGTAGTTAGATGGAATGAAATTTTTCATTTACATGATGCACTTGCAAAAATAAATTTTGATGTATTCTACATATATCCCAGGTGGAGCGAGGCTTTGGTGTACAAGTCAAGGCATAGTGGGAAAATCAAATAAAATTCCAATTTTTATAACTAAAAATAGTATTTTACCACGAACTTGGTTCTCATTAATCTAGGCCACTAATATATAATTAATGATAGTTAAATGTGATTAATATGTGATTAGTCATAACAAGCACAAGATAAATGGCCTAGATCTATTCTAGGTGCAAGATCATCATCCTAGATTAATATTGGGCTCACAACATGCATGGGGATTATAATATAGATATACACGTGATGGATCCAACAACTAAGAACACCTCGATCCAATGGATGTGGTAGTAGCAGTGAGTGACATGTGGCACTCATTTTGGTTGATTTGGATGGATGACTCGATCAAGGGTAGGTGACACATGGAAGGTATGTGTTATCACTTCGACATGTGGTAGGATCTGATTTGTTGCAATAGATGGCATGGTTGGTGACATGGAAATGGTGGGTCTCGTATCAGAGCACCAGGCACAAGAGTCCACTTTTGCATATAAACACTAAGGCCCGTATCCAATATGATATGGGAAAAATTACGTGGTAGTTGACATGGAAAAAGGACTTATAGCAAGTTTCGATAGGTCCTCTGTGGATTAACATGGTAGAGCCAGAGATTTGGTGACTTGCATCACAACCGTTTTTGGTGAGGTTTTCCTATGTACCTTGTTTTCGCTAAAACACCCAAGAAACCAAGTTTTACACCAAAATGATCACATCTAAAGGTTGACCCCTTATGGGGATCATACTATGGTACTACAATAGATGCATATTAAAGATGTATGGTATGATAGGAAAATTGTTTTCCATTGTAGTGAAAAGAAAATTTGTCCAACAATTAAAGTTTTGAATATAGAATGTTTGTTAATGGAGTATACCAAACCAATTTGGAGACAAGACCGAGGTCACATCCTATGACCATGTATGCTCATTGGTCTATCACTTGGAGTTAAGGGATTCAAAGGATATTTGATATATGGTGAGAAAGGACATGGTCACAACACTAGGTTACAAGGTGTGACAATCCAATACCCAAGGGATGTGAGCCTAGGAACAACTCTGATATCTAGTATGTGAAGGAGACGATCATGACACTTGGTGACGGGGGGTTGAGGAATACCTTTGAGTGATAATAATCATCTTATCGAGAAATGAAAATGGAAAAAATTTCAATATAGAGTGCTCCTGGTATAATGGCCCCATCAGAAAAACTTGGGCATATGTGAAAGGAACAAGTGATAAAAGGTTGGACAAAAGGGAGTTAGAGTTATTGGGCAACACAGATTGGCACCATTACAAATATGAACTATGTTTTTGCAGTGAACATTTGTGAGTGAAGACTGAGGGAGTTAAGGAATTGTTGAGAGAATTCAAGTATGTTAAACTAAGTGACCTAGTCAATCCATGATACCATGGGTCAATACCATGGATCAATAGCCATGGAAAAGGAGACTATGATCTATAAATATAGAACTAATAAATTGAAAATGTTGCTAAAACCATGTATAGGTAAAGTGATTAAGTACTCATGCAGAATAGCCAAAACCAATGAGACTAAGAGATTTGTAGTAGATCAAGTAAAAGGAGAGACAAAGACTAGAAAAAGGAGTTGAATAAGTGAGAGGAGCAGTGATAACTCCTTGCATTAAGTCAACCCTATAATGAATAAATTCATTGGTAGAATGGTAAAATATAGATTAGAGGTAATTTGGGAATGTTGAGAATATAAGAGATGAAGTTGTGTGTAGAAATTTAGAGCAAAGAAAAGAGTGCAAAATTGAGAGAAAAAAGTTAGAATAAAACATGTAATCATTGCAAAATCAGGAGATATGTGTCTACTTCAGGCTGGTGCCTATAAAAATAGGGGATGGGTGTCTCCTTATGGTTGGTTCCAACAAATTGATGTAACAATAGGTTGGTGCCTACAAGAAATTCTTACACATAAGCTTTTATGTTTTCTCCCTTTAAGGGTTTCCATGTATATCTGGTATTCTCATGTTTTTCTTGTATTATTGTTGCTTAAAAGGTATGAATTACCTTATAATGCAGGCTTCTATGATTCATGATCATATACTAAGTGTCTCCCAGATAAATCACATAGAAGTTTTAGGTTTGATGCATTTGGAACCACTTATTGTGGTTCATCATCAGGAATTACAATGAATTATTTTAATTATTAAAATTGACCATTATATTAATTCACCCCCACCTCTCAATATAATCATAATCATTTTTATTTTTTATGTTGTTGCAATACCTAAGTGGGAAGATGCCATGATAGAAGGGTATTCTTCTTTGATGAAGAATCATAAATGATACCTCGTTCCTCTTTCCAAGGGACAAAAGTTGGTTCATTATAAATGGGTATACGAAACTAATATGTAGCAGATGGCTCTGCTGACTAACATAAGGCACGCATTATGGCGAAGGGTTTCTCCAAGGTTGAAGGAATTGTTTATTTTGAGACCTTTCCCCTATTTCCAAGATGGATTCTATATATCTTGCACTTTCTCTTGCTACCTTGCAAGGCTGATCATTTTATTAGAAGGATGTAAAGAGCACCTTTCTCCATAGTGATATATAAGGAAATTTACATGGAGTAGCCTCCTAGTTTTGTGTAGTATTCTTCACTAGTTTGCAAGCTTTGAAATTTACTGTATGCTCTCAAACAAGATCCTAGAGCTTGGTATGAGAAGATGGATAACTTTCTTCTTCCTTTAGGTTTGAATCATTGTCATTATGATCATAGAGTTTACACTTAGAGGAAGGGCTCTAATTTTTTTTATCGTACTTCTATATGTGGATGATTTCATCCTCAGAGGGAGTTCTTCATCTATGATCTAGGGTGTCAAGAAATCATTGATGGGATATTTTGATATGATGAATATTGGTCCTTTGTATTACTTTCTTGGACTGAAAATTAATCAATATTCAAAAGGTATTTCCATTCTAAAAAAAACATGTTGTTGATTTACTTCAACACTTTCACATTGCTAATTGTAAGCCTACACCTACTCCTTTCTAGTTAGGTTTACCTTTTCCACTAGTTGCACCTCAACATTGGTAGATCTTGCATTGTATTGCCAATTGGTTGGGATTCCAACTCTATTTGACTCACACCTGACCTAACATTTCTTTTGCAGTAGGGATTGTCTCTTAATTCTATGAAGATCCCCATGAAATTCACTAGGAGGCAAGGAAGTGTATTATAAGGTATATTTAGGGGACTTCTACTTTTTGCATTCAATACACCATTGGTACTTTTGAGCTCGTTGGTTTATTAAAATTATGAATAGGATGGATCAGTTGATGGTCATAAGTCCACATCTAGTTTTTTCCCCATCTTTTTCTACTCCTATTACTTGGTCCTACATGAAACAGTTAGCGAATGCGTTGTCCTTTGCAAAATTTGAGTATCAAGTTATAGTTATTGCTAGTCAGGAAGTTCTCTGGCTTTGATAGTTATTGATTGAGTTTGGAATTCAACAGGACCGTCCTACTATTCTTTATTGTGATAATCATAGTTCCATATATATTTCCAGAAATCGAGTGGAGCATCAAAGGATAAAAATATTGATATACACATGCATTTCATTAGCAAACTTATTCAAGATGGTGCTCTTAGTCTGGAGCATGTGCCTACTAAAAATAAACTTGCATTATATATTCACTAAACCCTTGGCATGATTGATATTTCTTCAAATACGATGGATACTTTGAATGAAGGAAGTTGTCCTTGGGGGGTCATATAAAGCCCTCCTTCCTCCATCTCCCCGTTCATATTTTCTCTTATTTCTCCCTTTTCTACTCTTTTTTGGAGAGGAGTTTTTCCTATATATTTTTCTTCTTTTCTCCATTTATGAGAGGTTTTACATGGTTACCTTAGTAGTCCTTGTTGCTAGGACCCATTCTTTGATTTTGTTTTCCTTTTGTTTTTTCCCTATATTTTTCTTATGGGGGGATGTTAGAGTTCCAATAAAAGAACATTGCAACTTGTAAGATTACATAACGATCTTATATACTATGTTGTAAAGCTTGTCATCTGGTTATTCTCAGAAGATTCTTTTTCTACTATAAATAAGAATATTTATAGTCCATTTTTCAAGTAATTAATAACATATTCCTTCATTTATTTAATTCTCTCTCTTCATCGAAGTATTTTTGGTTATGCAGTCTGGTCCTCAAGTGTATTTTTTCAAATCTAAACTTTTGTGGTCTTTCCTCATGAAATTATCCTCTTTCCACAAAGAGATGAAATTGTTCCCACTCTTCATTTCTTGTCTCACAAAATACAGATAAAGCTCCATAACCTCATAATGATAGTAGTCAGAAGAAACCATTATGCCTTAATAGATATTTCCGAGAAAACACTAGAATGTTTTCTTATTGAATATTTGAGTATAAATACCTTTAATTTTATATCATAATTTTAGTATGTTATCCATAAGCTATCATGGATATTCCATTGGAGAATTCGATACAATAAATATAATAAAATGATATTTGAAAATATGAAATCTACACTTTTACGATTTTATTTCTATTTAGTCTTCGAGATATGAAGATTAAAATTATGCAGAAAATAGAGAACAATGAAATAAAACATCGCAAACACATTTGATACAAGATATGACCTGCGAACCCCTTTTAGGGAAAACTCAGCTGGAAGGTGAGGTTTCTCTGTTATCTTTCTCTGAATGGAATATGGTTGTGAGTACAAAGTAGTATGGCCTGTGGCCAGTGGGATACTACAGTGCACAAATCCTTTATGTGTGCTCTACCTCCAATCCCTCTTCAGTATTTTTCTTATCTATGGAAAAAATGCACTAAATAAAAATGGCACCCCTTTTCCTCCTAGTGGCCCGTTTATAACACAACCCCATAGCCTACTAAGGGTTAGGTTTGACTACCTCAACTCTTAACCAAACTTAAAATATGGACTCTCCTCAAGTATTATTCATCATGATGATGTTAATATCCCCTTTTCCATGAATAATGGGGGCTGACATGGTATCCCCACAAATTATGGTGGTGAAAACAGTAAGGTCAACTTCCAAGGGGCATAACTTTTGCATACAAACTCTAATTGACATGATTCTTTCACTATTGGAAAGGTCTCTCTGTGTGTAATATGAAAATAAATGTATTTCACTAAATTATAAGTTTATTAACCCCCAAAAAATGTTGTTTGATGCCCCAAAATGATCCTAAAAAGGTTTTAGACCCCAATTTTCCAAATTTGGTCTCATTGGTAAAAATGGTCCCATGAGTTGATTCCTCCATATTTTTCACTCTAAAAGCATTGAGATGGATGAAAAGAAATACAATGATCCAATATGGATCACACCTCTGTATTTTTGGAGGCTTCTATATTCAAAAGCTTCTACAGAATGAGGTGAGGAAATGTTTCCTCCACCTTCTCTCAAGTGTACCATCTATCTTTACATGGAAGTTGTCCTTTCAACCCAATCTACAAATGTTCATGTTGCCCCTATATTTTAGTTCTATATATATTCTGTAAAATTGTATCTTCTGTTAACTTTTCCTGAGCATCTAGTGTCAAATCCTCCACAGAAGGTAGGACCTGTTCCTCTTCCTAATCTAGCATGGAAGGCTCATAAAGGTTTAGATTCTCTACATTTATAACTAAGTAAATGCACATTTATGGTGGTAGACTGAGTTTATAGGAATTATCACCCACCTTTTCTAGTTTCTCGAAGGGACCATACTGTAGAGCCTTTATTTTCTTACCAAGGATCTATATTGTCTCCTTGTTCAATTGTAACCACACTTTGTATCCCACCTCGAATGATTTCTCTATTATGTGTTGATCATGTCAGGCCTTGTATTTTTATTGTGACTTTTGTAGTGTCTGTTGTACTTGTATATGGATCTTCTTGATCTTCACTACAAATATGGTTAGGAATTGAATAACAGAACAATGAAATAAAATAGTGGAAACACAAAAAAACATAATGCAAGAGAAACATAGATATACATGGTTCACCCAATCTCGACTACGTACATGGAGAAACAACATTCCTTTTATTTTATCTGACAAATTGAAGGGATAAAACCTACAACATATATGTTGTAAATTCCTCTTCACTCCCACATAGTCTCCTCTCCTTTTTTTCTTACAGAATAATACCTAGCCACAATAAAATTCCCACATACAAACCAAGGGTTTCCTTCTGGGGAAAAATATCCCTAAATTAAGATAACTTCTACTATCATATCTTTCCCTAATTAATGGTCTTGATTGACTATGAAATACTAATATTTTACAAGGCAACTTTCTCAAAAAAATCCTTTTTGGGGCACCACTCCCAAACACCCACCCGAGGAGTGCTCAAAAGAATTTTCTCCCTCCTAGAACCCTATGAAATAGTAGTGCGGGGGGGGGAGCTCCCTAAACTCCCCATAAAGGATTGGGATGCAAACATGGCTAAAATAATACTTTTCAATCAGGAAAATAATCAAGCTCCACGCCCAACAATCTTTGACTTGGAGACTAATTATAGCAACTCCATTGTTGCTCTACTTGCTAGACATTGCTTCCACTTGGATTAGTTGTTTATCATATTTACCACCATACTTGAACGCCAATCAAAACTGAGTATAAACTTAGTTTCTCCCTTGTTCCTACCTTTGTTAACATATATGCAGGATTCTGGCTAGTGTGTATCTTTTCAAGCTTCAACTATCCATATTCCAAAATTGATCCTATGAAATGGTACCTGAGTTGTATATGTTTATTCTTTGAATGAAAGACTGAGTTCTTTGCTAGATGAATGACACTTTGGATGTCACTGTATAACCTACTAATCTCTTTCTTATTTCCCAATTCATCAATAATCCTTTATAAATAAATCATTTCTTTACTATCCTTTGTTGCAACAACATACTTTGTTTTCGTTGTTGAAAGCGCAACAATCTTTTTGCATTTTAGAAATCCAACTTACTATTGTTCCACCTATATTAAACACATGTTGTGTGGTGTTCCTCCTATTATCTCGATCACATGCCATATCCGTATCAACATGTCTCTATAGAATAGTTTTTAAACCTCCAAAACATAATGCTATATTTTTGGTACCTCTCAAATACTTGAGAATCTACTTCACTTCCATCCAATGTTCTTTACCTAGATTGTTCATATACCTTCTCACAACTCCCACTACATGTGCAATATCAAGCATTGTGCACATCATTGCATACATTAAGTTTCCAACTGGTAATGAGTATGGAACAATAGACATATAATATATCTCTTCTTGAATCTTGGGACACATCTCCTTACTTAGTTTGAAATGGATAGCTAAAGGTGTACTTACTGAAATGGATAGCTAAAGGTGTACTTACTGAAATGGATAGCTAAAGGTGTACTTACTATTTTTTTTTTTTTTCCTGCATATTCAATCTTTCCAACACCTTTTCTATGTAATCACCCTAAGACAATGCTAATTTGTGATTTTTCCTATCTCTATTTATTCTCATACCAAGTATTTTCTTTGCAACACCTAAATCCTTCATTGCTAATGAAGTAGCCAAATTTCTTTTGAACACATTAGTATTTATTGCATGTTAGACCATGCAATAAGCATGTCATTTAAATACAATAACAATATAATATAGCTTCCATCATTTTGTTTCTTAATATAAACACAGTGGTCAAAATGACATCTAGTATAATATTGTTTCGACATAAACCTGTCAATTTTTAGATGCCATCGCCTTGGAGCTTATTTTAAGGCATACAAGCTCTTCTTCACCTTGCATACTAATTTCTCCTTCCCTTTGAACTCATACTTTTGTGGCTTCTACCTATAAATATCTTCATCCAAAATCCCCATGGAGAAAAGTCGTCTTTACATCTAACTGTTCAAGATGAAAATCTTTTGCTATCACTGAACATAAAATAGTTCTCATTAAGGTAATTTTAAAAACAGGAGAAAATTTTATGTTTGAAGATTTTTGTGGTAGGGTTTTGATGTGAGGATCCAAAGATAATTCCGCAATACTCATTTTTTAATCAATGTTTCGACTCTCAAACATGACTCATCATCAGGATATGATGTTGAGAGAAGGAGAGGAAGACCGAATAAATAAAGAAATAAAATCACAAATTAGGACAAAATAAGGGAAAAATGAAGGCCGAAAAAACCATATAAGGTAGATGATATAATAATAAATAAATAAAAATAAAAATAAAACAAAGGATTAGAAAATAATATAATAATAATATATTATAATATAATAGTAAGATGATAGAATAGAAAACTAATAAAAGGACAGGAATAATAATACAAGAAAATAATAATATTTTAAAGAGGAAAGAAAGCGAAAAATATAAACGAATGTGAGGGAAAGGAAATTATAAAAGAAGAAGGGGGAAGAGTCTAAAGAGAAAAAAACCCTAAGAATGATAGGGAGAAACAAGGTAAGAAATAAATTAAAGAAATAAAGGGAAAAGAGAGGAAAACAAAAGAAGAAAGAAAAATGAAAAAATTAAATAAGATAAGATAAATGAAATAAATAAAAATAATAAGAGTGAAAATTAAGAGAATAAAGATGATATAATGAGAAGAAGAATGGAAAGGGGTATAAAGGGGAAGCATAAAAAGAAAAGGAAATAACGATAAATCCTAAGAGAGAGGGAGGAAATTAAAATAATAATGAATAAAAGGAAGGCGAGGAAAACACAAGAAATAAGAGAATGAATAAAATATAATAATAAAATCACAAGAAAGTAAAAAATAAAATAAAACAATATGAAGAAATTAAATGGATTCTAAAGAGAGGAAAAGCCTAAGAAGGAGAGGAAGAAAAAAAAGTAAGAAAGAAAAGAAATTAAATACATAAAGGGAATAATAAATAAAAGGAAGGAGAAGGAAAACACAAGAAATAAGAGAATGAATAAAATAAAAAAGAAAGTAATAAATAAAATAATAAGAATAAATTAAATATAGGTAACAAGAAAATAAAGGTGTTATAATGAGAATAAAAAGAAAAAAAGGGAGGTAAGAGAGAAAGGAGAAAATGAAAGAGAAGGAAAAGGGAGAAACAAGCAGGAAGAGGGCAGTAACAATAAAGGAAGAAAATAAGGGAAGAAGGAATGGGATAACTTTTTTTATTAGATATGAGAGATTAATGGAATGAAGCTAATGCTTATCTCAACACCACCATCTTTATTTAGATTTTTGGGTGTTTGATGATCTCCACTGCTTCTCTAATTTTGTGTCTAAAATAATGATCTTCTTTAGTGATGATATTAGTATTTTCAAGGTATATGTGGTGCTTATTTTTGAAAGAATTCTCAACAAGGGCTGAGGAGTGTGTTCTTTCATTCCTAATGTCAGCTTCATGTCCTTTGAGTCTTATTTTAAATGACCAACCAATCTCTCCAATGTAGCACTTTCTGCGGGAAGATTTAATCTTATAGACTCCTTTGAACTAGGATTGGTGAACTTTATCTTTAACAAATATCATTTAGTGTTTGATGGTCTTAAGGGGTTTTAATGATGTAATAATACCATTTTTCTTAAGTACCTTAGCAATTTTGTCAGTGGTGCCACAAATGTATGGGAGGAATGATTTTCCATTGGAGAGGGGAAAGTCAGGAGAAGGAGGGTTCTTTTTGGTTCTTTTAATGCCTCTATAAATGTCATTGTAATTGCAACCAATCTCAAGAAAAATCCTATTAGGGTGTTTGATTTCTTGTTCGAGATATTCCTTGTTAGATAATATTGAGGCTTTAGTGATTAGTGTATTAAGGATCCCTAATTTCTGAGCGAGATGATGTTGAAAATCAATATGGAGATAGCTATCAGTGTGAATATTTTTCCTGTATACTTGATGTCTTATGATACCATATTTTATTTTAGAGATTAGAACATCCAGAAAGGGGATGTTATCATTATCTTCCAACTTCATCATAAATTGGATGTAATTAGAGATTCCGTTAAGATGTTCTAAAACTTGTTAAGCTCTAAATCCCCATGAGACCACTTCACATTGGTGTCATTGCCATATCTCTTCCATATTTTTCGTTTTGAGGGGTAATATTTGATGGTTTTATTTTCAAACATCTCCATATAAATATTGGCAACAATGGGTGATAAGGGGGAGCCCATAGCTACCCCATAGGTTTGCTCAAAGAATTCTCCTTGGAAACTAAAGAGGGTGTATCTAAGGCATATTTCAGTGAGTTTGGAAGTAAGGGGCTCAGTGACATTTTTGAAAAATTCTATAGCTTAATTGAGAGGAATTTTAGTGAATAAAGAGACCACATCAAAGTTAACTAGTAGATAATTAGGTTCACATTTATCATCTTTAATAAATTCTACAAAATGTTTGGAATATTTAATGAAGGAATAACATTGCCGACAAGAGGGTTAAGAATGCCCACCACATATTTAGAAAGTAAATAGGTGGGAGAACCAATGGTGTTTACAATGGGTCTAAGGAGAATTCCTTCTTTGTGGATCTTAGGAATACTATAGATCCTAGGGGTGATCTCACTACAAGGGGTTAATTTGTCATCAAGATTTGATTCCTTGATGGCCTTCTTAACCTCCTTAGTAATTTTTTATATAGGGTTAGTTTGAAGCTTATTGTAACAACAACTGTTATAGAGATGATCTCTCATCTTGGATTTATAGTCTTGTTTGTAAATAACTGCTATGGCTCCCCCCTTATCAACCTTCAAGATAACGATTTTATCATTATTCCTTAAGTTTTTAAGTGCCTATAGTAGTCTGTGATCCAAATTGCATTTGGGAGGTTTGGATTTTCTCATAATGAGAACACATTTATGGAAAATACATTCTTTGAACACATCATTCAATCCTTGAATACTATCTTCCACACTACAAATAATGCTTTCAAAGGGAATCCGTTTGGGGGAAATATCAAACCCAAGGCCTTTATTTAGCACCTTGACTTCAATATTATTTAGAAAGTTCATGAGAGGAGATATTGACAACATTTTTGTTTGAAGACCAGGGAGTATTTTCAAGATTCAAGATAGTAGGAGAGGGAAGAGGAACATTAATGTTAATCAAGCGTGTGTTATTACTGCTGTTAAACTATCCGTGTTAACAATATCCACTTTTTTCACAACAATGTTACCTTATGTATTAAAGTTTCATGCATGATAATTCTCTTTGTCTCCATGATAATGTTTATTATTACCAACAGAAAGTGTGTTAATCTCAGTGGAATTGTTAAGAGATATGATGTTTTCCATGGTCGAAGTATTGGAATTCAAGTTATTATCGCTGTTGTATACCTTGATATCACTAGTTGTTAAATGAATAGACATTCATGTCAACGTCATCCTTCTTATCAAGGGCTAATTGTGAGTGGTTGCAAAATTTTTAATGTTGTTATTCATAATATTAGAAGACGCATTTTTGTCACCATTACTGTTTGTTTTGTCAATATTGTTAGTAGATGTATTTTGTCAAGTTTATATCTTTGAAGACATCATCCTCAATGTTAATGTGGGCCTATTTGTGAATAGAAGCAGAATTGTTAGTATTGCTAGCAGAGGGGAAGCTATTACCAGTGTGATATGCTTCTGGGTTCAAGATCTTATGAGCATGACATTTTTTGGTAATGGATCCTTCTTTTTCAGATTTGAGGGCAATGAAGGCATCAATCACCATCCAAAGATTTCCTCAGATAGTGTGAGATATTTTTAAGTGAAGAGTGTAAGGGGAGAGGGATAGTTTATTTAACGGATCACGAGTTATTCTTATTTCACCACAGATTATTTCTAGACTATGTCTGGAAAACACCCTTTCATTGTGGTTGTTGCGAATCCTATGCTTGATAACGACAAAGGATTGGGTGAGTTTAAAATCTCAATAGTTCTTAAGAAAAAATAGATCGACAGAGAACATATTTAATCAAAGTCTATACCTTTCTTTTGTGCAAACCCCTTCACAACAATTCTAGTCTTATACCTCTTTTTCCCTCCATATTCTTCCTTCAATCTACAAACCCATTTATTCTATAATGTTATTTCACTTGTAGGCAACCTGACTAAGTCCCCAATGTAGTTATGTACCAAGGAGTCCATCTCTTCTTTCATGACTTTCATCCACTTCTTTCTAGTTTCTACATGCATTGCTTCCTCATATCCTTTTGGTTCACTAGAATCAAACAAAATACATATTATATTGAAGGAGAGTATCATTTAGGGGGTCTACTTAAACTGGTAGATATTCTAACAACACTTGTAGGAGTTTGAGGTACATGTTGTTTTTGTTGCTATTGTTGTTGTTGATCATTATGATTTTCTACCACCTTTGACTTTTCTTTATCTATGATCTCATCAAGCACTGTGGATTCTGTGTTTTTCTTTTCTTGTTTCTTTCCCTGCAATTGATCTTTTACAATACCCTTTCATTGAATACCACATCTCTACTCTTGATGATTTTATGGTTTAATAATAATAAAAGTGATAACCAAAATCATTAACACCATATCCAATAAAGGTACACTTCTTTTATTTTTACTCAATCTTTGTTCTATTTTCTTTATTAATGTGGACATATGGTTCACAACCGAAGGTCTTTAGAAATGAGTAGTTTTCCTTCTTAACTGTCCATGCCTCCTTTGTAATACCACCATCTAAGGAACTTGAAGGCCTTCTATTTATTAGATAAACGATAGTCTTGTTCATCCTTTCTGACACACCATTTTCTTATGGTGTTCTCAGAATTGTCTTCTCTTTACGAATTCCATGGTATGAATAGTAATTATCAAACTCCTTGCTATAGTATTCACCTCCGTTATCTAATATCAGATACTTCAAATTATTTCTTGTATCATTTTAAACCAAATCTTTCCATTTCCTAAACGTATCAAATATGTCAAAGTTATTTTGAATACAATAAACCCAACCTTTTCTAGTTGCATCATTGATAAAATTAACATAATAATGAGAGCCACCAAGAGATGATACTTGAGCTAGTCCCCATAAATATGTATGTACAAGCTCTAATTTTTCACTCGTCTTTTATTTCCCAACTCTGATAAATATGACTCTCTTCTTTTTTCCATAAATATGAATCTCACATAAATCCAAATCAAACAATTTTTTTTTTGAGTGAAGAATTTGCATCCCCTTCTCACTCATGTGTTCAAGCCTATGATGTCTTAGTGTTGTATCTTCTCCTTTAGAGGTTAAATCAATACAAAATTAGAGATACCATTGCATAACTACAATGTAACTACCTTCTCTCCTTTTTCTATTATTAGGATCCTTTAGTGACCTTCCATGCTTTTTCTGTAAATGTAGTTACACAACCTTCACTTCTCAACTTCCATGTTGAAATTATATTTCTCTTTAGATATGGAACATACCTTAACTCCTTTAAAAACCATTTTTTTCCATTTTTTTTGTTTTATAAGTACCTTACCCATTCCAATAATTTTACAGGTTTTATCATCAACTAGAAAAACTTGTCCAAAATCTCCTTGAACATAGTCATGAAAATGTTTCCTATTGGGTTTAACATGGAATGAAGCCCATGAATATACCACCTAGGCATCAATAATATTTTATAATGAAATAATAGAAACATATTGCAACACATCACATGTTACATTCATTTTGAATTGTTCTCTTGTTATTCATCTCCTTCTTTTCCATTTTGAGACTTATAGTCTTTCTTTAGGTGTCCTTTATTCCCACATTTCTGTCACACTATCCCTGATTTGGATTTGGATCTACCCTTCCTTGACATACTGCAATATCTTAGGGTCTTTCCTCTCTCTATTTTTGTTTCCCTAGTTTTTTCATTCAAATCATTACTTGGTGTCTAACCTAATATTTTTTGTCACATTTCTTCACTAAGGATAGCACCAACAACATCATCGAGCTTTAAAGTACAAGAACCAGAGATAGAATTACTAATAGACATGACTAGGCAATTATGACTTTCTAGAAATGAGCACAAAAAAATAGAGCCTAACTTCATCATCAAAATTTAGTCCTAGAGAACTTAACTAGTTGGAAACCATGTTAAATTCATTTAAATGATAAACAATAGATCCACCTTCTAACAGATCTTCATATTAAATAAAAAATTCATAAGAAATACCTTGTTTGAGGCTAAGGGATTTGCATATAGTTTGGTCAATGCCTCATTAGACCATTCATTGTCATTTACTTTTAGATTTTGAATGCCACCGACGTTGCCAAACATATTTTATTGTTCCTAGTGCCTTCCTATCGAGAATATCTCATTCTTCATCCATCATACTCATTGGCTTATTTAATTTTCCACTTAATGGCAGGTAAAGATATTTCTCATATAGATAGTCATCCATTTGTATCTTCCATAAATGGTAGTTTTGGCTATTGAATTTCTCAGCCCTAAACCTACCATCTTTCACCATTGCTCCAAATTGAATTAAGAATCCTTCTTTCCTACGAGTTTATCAACCAAATAGAACTTTAGCTCTAGTACCATTTTTTAGGAATTGAATAATAGAGGAAATAAAAAAAGTATTGGAAACAAAAAAAATCCTAAAACAACAGAAACACACATATATGTGGTTCACCCAATCTAGGCTATGTCCATGGAGAAATAACCAATCCTTTCTTTTATTTTATCTAGCAAATTGGAGGGGTAAAACCTACAACACATTCACTGTAACTTCCTCTTCGTTCTCACATACTCTCCTCTCCCTTTTTTAATTAACAAATAATACCCATCCATAATATAATTCCCACATAAAAAATGAGGGTTGCCTTTTATGGAAAAAACCATAAATTAACATAACTTCTACAATACCTAAGGAACTATCCAGATTAACTATGAAATTACAATATTTTACAAGGCAATTTTCTCAAAATTTTCATTTTGGGGGCGTTGTCCTTGAATCCCCACTGGGGGGGGGTGGATCAAACATTGTCCCCCCCCCCGCACTTCCCTACAACATTAGTAGGGGGGAAGCACCCCCCCGAACTCCCCTACAACATTAGTAGGGGAAAGCACCCCACACCCCCTTGTCAAAAAATGGGATCCAAACGTAGCTAAACTAAGACCTATGAATCAGGAAAATAATCAGGCTCCCCAATAAAATTTTCAACTCGCATGGCATCATTTGTAATATCCTTCTTAACTCCTTTTTTCCCATATGCAAAATCCAAAGGTGAAGGTGGAAAATATCCAAAACAATTCTCAAATGGGGACCTACCAATGGGAGTGCAGACCACTCAGTTATAAGAGTGTTGTATATATACTATATTTTCATCCCAAGTCTTTAGATTCTTTTGGTTGTATCCCCTCAAAAGCTGCATCAAATTCCTATTGACTACTTTTGTTTCCCATCTTTCTATGGATGGAATGTTGTAGACCTCTTCAAGTTTGTGTCCTTTTCCACAGTGTAGTCCAAAATGCACTGAGAAATTTCATGTCCCTATCTGAAATACTACTCCTTGGTATCCCAAAGTGCACCCATACATGTCCAAAGAATAATGTTTTTGCTTCTTTCCTCTGGCGATCATTTTACTGGGCATCAAATCACACATCTTGCTAAACCTATCAACTACCATGAATAAGTCATCATGTTCCTTCTTGGTTGTTGGTAAACCTCCCACAAAGTCCATGGAAATGCTTTCCCAAGGATGAGTGGGTATAGGTGAGGGATGATATAAACCCTATTCCCTATTTCTAGGCTTGCTGGTACAACAAACAATGCATCCTCTTATGAAGCTAACTACTTGTTCTTGCCTCTTGGGCCAATACACATACCTTTGCTAGTTTGGCATTGTATTCCCTACACCAAAGTTACCTGGAACCTTGGGGGTGTGAGCATCTCTGATTAGATGAAAACACTCACATTTAGGAACACATAGCTTCTCCAACATGTAGAGTAACCCATATTGGAGATGGGAGTAAACGATGTCATCACCATCATGCACATTACTATGAATCTACAATTGTTGAAGCACCTACCTAAAGTCCTCATCCTCTAAATATGCCTCCCTATATGCATCATGGTGAATAAATCCATGTGCATTAGATTCCCCAAAGCCGTGATCTTTGATGTGAGTGGCCTTGAAATCAAGTCAACCAACTTATTTGTGCTTCCCTTCTTGTAATTGATCACTAAATGAAACTATTGTAGAAACCCCATCCACTTGTAATGCTTAGTCTATTGTAGCTTACTTTGGGTCTATGGGTACTATAGTGGCTAGTGATATATGTGGATTATCATCTCCTTTCCCATCAGATAGTGCTTCCACTTCTTCATAACTTGCACTAGGGCATAGAGCTCCTTGTCATAGGTAGCGTAGTCAAAAATTTCCTCATGAAATACTTTAGAATGGTAGCATACATGCCTTCCTCCTTGCATCAATACCACTCTCATAACATACCCACTCACATGTGTCTCTACTTCAAATGGTTACTACAATTTTTGTAATGCTAGAACTGGTTCTTGACTAATCTAGAACTCCTAAAAGGTCCTCTACTAACCTAATTTAATTTTGGTAACGTTAGAACTCCTAAAAGGCCCTCTACTGACAATTTCCTCCTTAGACTCTCTTGGCACTTGTTGTTATGGCATGGAGTGGTGTTGCTACCAATGAAAATGAGGTTATTAATTTCCTTTGGTACTGTGTTGCCCCAACAAAAATCTTAACCTTGGAAACATTAGTAGGCACCGACCATTTCATAATGACCTCCATCTTGGCAGGATCTATCTTCACCTCTCCCCCGCCTATCACATACCCCATATACACAAAAAAGCGTTGTGCAAACTTTCACTTCTTGAATTTTTCTAGCAGTTGGTGCTTCTTTAATGTCTCGAACACCTGTGTCAAATGTGAGATGTGATCCTCCCAAGTAGAATTGTGTACTAATATATCATCCAAATAGACAATTAAAAATGAATATAAAAAGGGTGCAATATATCATTCATTAACCTCATAAATGTAGCTGATGCATTACATAGGCCAAATGGCAGGACTAGCCACTCATATAAACCTTTGCTAGTTTTGAAGGTAGTCTTCTAGGTATCTTCTTCTTTGACTTGAAATTGGTGATATCTAGACTTTAGGTCCAACTTGGTGAAGCACTTTTCTTGTTGCAGCTGATCTAGTAGATTATCTATATTGGGCAAGGGGTACTTTTTCTTGAGCATGATTTTGTTCAATGCCCTGTAATCAATACACATCCGCCAATTCCCATCCTTCTTTAGAGAAATAATGATGGGTGACCCACATGGTGAGGTACTTGGTCGAATGACACCCTATTCTAGTAACTATTTGATCCAAGTTGATATGGGTGGCCACCCACCTATTCCACCTATACCTCCAGTTGGTTTCATTCGTTTCCTTCTGTATTGCATCATTGACTATTTTTAGCATTTTTTCAGGTCTTGATATTCTGAAGCAGTTTTGACCCCCTAAATGGAATTTTTTTGAGGTCCAAAACAAGATGACAACTACAGGCCTGCTGCAAATCCTGTAGTACTCAGAGAGATATTTCCAATGAGGTATTGTATGTGCCAAACAAAGATGATATGACCAAGTTATGACCCCGGGAAGTTGGCTGCCTAACTAACCCCAACGAGGCCCACAAACTCTTGGCACTCCATGTCTTGCGGTTAGGGTTTTGGTTGTTTAGGGTTTTTCCTTGTTGTTCAATAATAAATAGGCCCTTGAGCCTTATTGTAACATAGTTCAGAGGCATGTAGTAGCCACATCTCTTCTCATATATAAGCTACCATCGCCTGAGTTAGTTTATGTTTATTTTTGTATCTAAGCATATTTTAGTTCTTTGATATTAATGAAATTAAGTTTTATTTCTACTTCATCTCTGTGTATATGGGTATTCCTGTATTTTTTTGCATTCATGCATAAATCTAGATCAGTGGTAGTAGAGCGGTCTTCTCTTTCACTGTTTTTTTTTGCATGTCCCAAACAAGGTCAGTGTATAAGGATTTAGGGCTCGAACTAGTTGAACCTTTGCAGGACCAGCTTCGAAAAACCCGACAGTACGAAAGAAAAGAAAGATGAGGGGGCAAGAGATGCTTTCAAAATATTACTCTTCAGCGATAGAGGAACGTGATGATGGATAACTTTGCCCAGATACTTCAATGGCTACCCACAGGTGATGCATCTTCATCCAACAACCACTCTAGAGGCACCACTCCTTTTAAGGTACAATTTAACTTTGATATTCAAATATTTTAGGGCCAGATAAATGCAGATGCCATAGATAAATCGTTAAATCTGTAGGAAGTATATTTTTCAGTTCATGACTTTTCCAATTAGGAAAATATCACTTTTGGACTTCTCAAAGCCATCCCACACGTCAAGGATTGGTGGAAAACCTACTGTGAACAAAAGGACGAGAGGAAATTCTCACTATTTTCAGTCGCACCCACTTGGAATTCTTCCGAGATGCCATCAAGGAATAATATTACCCTGTCGGGAGCTATGAAGATAAATACATCCATTAGACCATGCTACGACAGGGAAGGAACCAAGATGTGCTCAAGTTTACTAATTTTTTGCATACCCTTTGTACGAAGCTAAGTATCAAGGATTCTAAGTGGCATTTGGTACTCAAGTACCGTGACTATCTACACAAGTACATCCAGGATGAGACGAAGTTCCTAGACATCTCCTTTCTCAGCACAAAGTACCGATACACTGTCAAGATTTAGTAGAAGTTTAAATAGAAGAAGCAAGAATTTGGATCTATGAATCTGAAGCAAGGAAAATGTGCCCCCTAAGAATAGAGAAAAGGGAAAATCCATGGTGGGTTGACCTAGGACAAACTGTCAAAGCCACAAGCAAAGAATAACACCACGAAGACAAAGAAGGACACAGGAAAATGGTGTGAGTTCCATAAGAGTTCCACTCACAATACAAGTGAGTGTTGGGCCAATCAATCACTTGTGGCCAAGATAAGGCTTCCGAATCAGACGCATGTTTCGACTCTAAGTCAGAACCCAACAAGGGGAATGAAAAAGGGAAGCAGATCATTGACGCGGAGCCTAGTGCCATAATGACCACCACTGAGATCCAGAAGAATGAGCATGAAGATCTATAGGCAGGGGAAATATTCTTCCACTCACAGATGTGGGTGAAGGGTTCTCTGTTTCAGTTTATTTTCAATAACCAGAGCCAAAATAACCTTATTTAAGCAGAGGTCATGAAGTGGTTGGACCTACTGCCTTCAACACATCTACAACCATACAACATCGGGTGGCTTCACCAAGGACGAGATCTCTGCGTCAACGCAGTGCCACCTTCCCTACCATATCAAGCCCTTCACAGATGAGGTATTGTGTGATGTTTCTCCTATTCAGGTTTGTGATGTATTATTAGGGCAACCATACTTATGGAAGTGGCATGTTGTACATGAGTCTAGACCTCGCTTTGTGATTATTACTTTTCGCAATAATTTGTACAGGATATTGGAGGTAGCCCCGCCTACTACCATATCTTTGATCACTGTAAAGAAATGCATTAAGATCATTTCCCAGACCAAGAAATTTGTTTTCCTTATGATTCACCCTCAGGGAAAGAAAAAGGTTGTGGCCACGACTTCCAGAAGGGGCTCCTCTATACAGTAGCAACATATGGACAAGGTCATGGAAGAGTAAAGGGACATTTTTTCCTCACCTATGGGGGTACCTCTACACTGTCAGGCTAAGCACTCCATTGATCTGACCTTGGGCACACTGCTACCAAATGGACCAATCTATCAACACTCTTTTCTAGAGAACGATGAGATCAAGAGGCAAATTTAGGAGTTTTTGCAGAAAGGGCACATTAGGCCAAGCTCATCACCCTATAGGAGCTAGATTGTATTCTTACAGAAGAAGGAGGGGACTTGGAGACTCTATATTGACTATCGGACGTTGAACAAGTTCACTATCCAGAATAGGTGCTTAATCCCATGGATTGATGACCTTTTGGACTAGCTCAAGGTGGACAAATATTTTAGCAAGATTGACTTGAAGTCTGGTTATCACCAAGTTCCTATCGAACCCTCTGATATGTGGAAGACTACCTTCAAATCCAAGTAGGACCTTTCCGAATGGTTGGTCATGTCTTTCGGGTTGAAGAATTCCCCCACGACCTCCATAAGATCAATGGACGACATATTACGACCCTTAACCAATGCATTCATGGTGGTGTATTTAGATGACATCTTGATCTTTAACCAGAGTTGGGAAGAGAACCTCCACCATATTTCACAGGTCCTTCAAACCCTGCGACAACACAAGTTGTGTGCCAATTTGGAGAAATGCACTTTTGGCATGACCCAATTGTAATATCTAGGGTACACCATTAATGAGAAGGGTGTGCATATGGACTGAGCCATGATACAAGTCATTTGGGATTGGCTAGTCCCAACCACTCTAACAAAGCTCTACAACTTTCTTGGTCTTGCCAATTTCTATCGCAGGTTCACGTTGGGATTCTCTCATATCACTTGGCCTTTATGTCAAGTCACCAAGAGTGGAGCAAAACCAAATTTATTTTGGTTCGAAACCCAACAGAAGGCATTTTCTGCGTTGAAGCATTGCCTCTGATCTACACTAGTGCTCACATTATTAGACCTGCAACAACTGTTTGAGATTGAGACATACGCCTCCAACTATGTTATTGGTGTAGTTCTTACTTAGCAGGGGCATCCAGTGGCTTACCACAGTGAGAAACTTTCATACATAGTCCAAAATTATCCCACTTATGTCAAAGAAATGTATTTCATAGTTCACTCCTGCCATCAATGGAAGCATTACATTATAGGGAAGGAAACAATCATCCACATAGACCATCAACCCCTACAGTTCATACATAAATAAGGGAAGTTGCTGAATGATCACCATCAGAAATGGTCCACATACCTGCAAAAGTTCCATTTGAACATTAAGTACAAGAAGGACAACACCAATAATGTTGCAAAGTAACTCATCCGACCACTAGTCATGGCGCTGATCACTATGCTCGACTCCCATGGGCATAAGACTTCAGGGTGACCACATGTTTACAAGAGCAATCCAGAATTTGATAGCACGTACTAGACACTCCAGGAAGGTAAGCTAGTTCCAAATTTTCACCTCCAGGATGCACTATTATGCCACCTAGGACACATCTGTGTTCCTTCAAGAAGGTGTGCCAAGATGATTTTGGGAGGCGCACTATAGTTAGATCGCTAGACATCTCAGAGTAGAGAAAATAGTGGCAATACTGCAGAAATATTTTTATTGGTTGAACATTCATTAGGATGTTGGGAAGTTCATTAGATCCTACATCGCCTGTGCCATTTCCAAATCAACCATCAAGAAGCAAGGCCTATATACTCCTCTTCCTACTCCTCGTCGACCTTGGGAATCCATCTCCATGGATTACATGTTTGGCCTGCCTTCTACTAAGCACAACAATGACTTTGTTTTCATGGTCGTCAAAAAATTCTCTAAGATGGCCATTATGGCAGCCTACAAGAATGGTATCACAACAGAGGCCATTGATAGGCTCTTCTTTGAGTGATTGTGGGTACACTTTGGGGTCCCAAAGCCCATTATGTTAGATTGGGACAAAAAAATCCTAAGTGCATTTTGGTCATGTCTTTGGTTGATGTTGGATACCAAAATTACTAAGTCCACAACTTTCCACCCCCAAACTGATGGCCAAACAGAGGTCGTCAACAGGATGATCGTACACATTTTTCGCATGTACAACTCGAATCATCCATGCACATGGGATAAAAGACTCCCCTATGTATAACATAAATATAACAAAGCTCTCAACAACTCAACAGGCCACAACCCCTTCCAGTTAGGGCTGGGATTTTAGCAACTATGTCCCATTGATGTGGCCATACCATTTGTAGCTACTCTGGTAGATTCAGCTCACGTCCAGTCTAAAGTCGGCATGGCTAACAACTTCATTGAGCACATTCAACACATCCGCAAGTAGGTCCATGATGTTTTTGACAGAGCTAATGCTAAGTACAAGAAGCACCATGATCAACATCGAGTGTTGCAAAATTTCCAAGTGGGCGCAAAGTTTGGATACATTTGTAGAAGGAGTGCCTCGCTGGAGCCTATTGCAACCTTCACTCGCTCGGATATGGGCCATACACCATTGACAAGGTTGAAGGGGACAATAACTTTGATCTCTACACCCATTGTTCAATGTAGACCACCTTCAAACATACTTTCCACAATTGTTGGACACATCCGACATTGTAGAACAACTCACACCAACAGAGCTAAACTTGGAATGCATGGAACATGCCACAATTGATCAGATCATTGTTAGGTCCCCATAATACTAGTGTATTCCCTTATTAGTATTATCATTAGAGCCCATTATTTTTATTGTTTTGCCCATGTTGTCCCCATATTGCTATTATTGTGCCCCATAGAAGCCCACTATTGTTATTTTTGTGCCCTTATATTATTGTTATGTCGGCTCCGATTATATTGTGACCCCTTAGACTCCTATATATAGAAAGAAGGTCTTGTCATTTGTATCATCCAAGAATTGTTCATTTGTGTAGTTTAAAGGAGGCTTCCCCCTCAAATAGGTTGGTTTTGAAGTCGCTTATATATCTTTTCTTCTATTTTGTGAGCTGGTTGCATAACATTTGGTATCAGAGCTTTGGATTCTAGGATTTCATTTCTCCAAATAGGGCGTCATGGAATTTTCGATATAAATTGTTTTCTACGAAGTTTTAGAAGATGCAATTAAAATCCATTTGAGTAGAAATCATGATGAACCTAGGGTCTGAATTTCATATCTTTTCTCGCTATATTTTCAAAGATATGATCCAAGGAAGTTAAGGTTTTCGAATTACATCCCAAACATGTGACCTTGAGAAAATCATCATAACTTTCTCTCTAAGAATCAGATTGAAATTTCATATGAATTAATAGAAAGAGGATGGACTCTAGTTTCCTGTATATTGTTTTTAGGTCTGAAGGTAAAAAAAGTGACACATGGCAGGTCGTACAATTCCGCTCTATTGAACTAGTCTATAATCAGGTCATCGTGGGATATTTGGCATAAATATTTCTTGAAGAATCTAATATTGATAAGTCTGGTGGGGTTAGAAAGGGGACTCATAGGGCTACCAAAGCATGCAATTTCAGACCTTGGAGATCTGAAATTATAGATATAGAGAGATTCAATATTGAGCTCCTACAAAGTGAAAAAAGGTGTGTAATTTTGTTTTTAAATTTGCATAAGTTTGGTTTGAAAAATTAGTTTGAAGTGATTCAAAGGGAATAGTGAGGCATAATTATCATTAATTGATGTTTTGATGAAAGAAAATGGAAACACCTAGTAAGCAACCTAAAATATTTACCATGAATCATGAAGAAGAGGAAGAAATGCAACATGATATATCAAAATTATGAGACTAAGTGCAACAATTTTCATTCTCACAAAAAGTAACAAAAGCTAAGATTGCTGGTTTAAAGAAAGGAATGGAAGCTAAGATGGATGGTATAGAAGCAAAACTTAAAGGCAACATGGAATATTTGAAGATAGATTTGACAAAGTTGCTACAAGAAATTCTTACTAATGGAAAAAGGGTAGTAAAGGAAACTCATGATGAGAACAAAAGAAATGTTAATCATGATTTCATGGACCCTAACATTGGATTGAAGACCCACCATGTTCCAAAGAACGATATGAGGAAGTTAGATGGGAAGGATCCCGTAACATGGATACTACAGATGGAGCAATATTTCGATCTCCATAATGTGCAAAACACACAAAAGGTACGCATTGCAACTTTATATTTGGAACCAAATTAGTTTGTATGGTATTGATGGCTTTGCTCTCGTAAACAAATTGTCACTTGGGCAATTTTTACAGGAAAAATGATAGAAAATTATGAGGATACAAAAAGAAACACCTTTTTTTATCCAATTGATGAATCTAAAAAAAAAGCGTTCAATGGTGGAGCACATTTAGGACTTCCAAAAATTGAATATAAGGGTAAAAGATATTCTAGAGGAGCATAGGATTGATGTGTTCTTTGGGAACCTGATTAATTGGAGAAGGCATTCAGGTTGGCAAGAAAAATTGAAAGCAAAATTATGGCAACAAGGAATCCTACCACTCACAACTATAAAGATGGAAGTGTTGTTACCCCTAGCCTTCCACAACCTACAAGTTTGACACCACAACAATTGGAAGAAAAAAGAGCAAAAGGGATTTTTTACTGTTGTGGTAGAAAATACATTAAAGGTCATAAGTGTGGCAAGAAGAAATTATTTTACATAGATTCTGAAGAGGAAGAATAAAATGAACAAGAAACATCAAAAGAAGAGGATATACACCAAGAACAAACCCTAAAGAAAGAAGAAATGAATCCGACCATATCTTGTAATGCATTGGCCGGAATTACCACTCCTCAAACTCTCAAGATAGAAGGACATATCAAGAAGAAAAAGGTAATATTTTTGATTGATTCAGGAAGTACCCATAATTTTATTCATTGTAAGATAGCCAAGGAATTGAATTGGTTCCTATACCCAACACCTGAGTGTTAAGTGATGGCTGCAAATGCAGGAACCATAAATTGCTACGGAAAGTGCCATAATATCAAGCTATCCATGGAAGAATTTGTATTGAATAGTACAATGCTTTCCATTCCAATGGGTGGTGTTGATGTTGTAGTAGGAGTCCAATGGCTATAATATTTGGGTACGATAGCTTTTAATTTTCAAGAACGTTTCTTGAATTTTTTTTCGAAAGGAAAGGAAGTTGAATTAAGGGGTATCACATGGAAACCAGGAAAGATAATCAACTCTAACATCATGAAAAAGCTTCTAAAGAAAGAAAAATGAGGCATAATTGCATAATTATGTTTGCTAGAGGTTCCCACATCGAAATCATCTATTTCTCCAGATCTTGAAAAATTCTTGGACAATCATTCCAAGGTATTTGAGACTCCTAAAGGCATCCCACCTATTCGTGATCATGATCATGCCATTCATTTGATTCCAATAAGTGTTCCTCCAAACATCAGGCCTTACAGATATCCCTATGCCCAAAAGAGTGAAATTGAAAGTATGGTTGCAGAAATGCTAGAGGTTGGTATAATTAAACCTAGTCAAAGTTCTTTCTCTGCTCCAGTAGTATTGGTATACAAGAAGGATGGATCATGGTGCATGTGCCCAAATTATAGGGATCTCAACAAGCTCACTATTAAAGATAAATTTCCCATTCCTGTCATTGATGAATTGCATGGATCAATTTACTTCACCAAGTTGGATCTTCATTCAGGATATCATCAAATCAGAATGATGACTGAAGGCATTTCGAAAACAACATTTAGAACTCATGAGGGTCATTTTGAATTTTTGGTCATGCCTTTTGGCCTTATTAATGGACCTTATGCATTTCAAGGTTTTATGAATTCCATTTTCAAACTCTTCCTTAGAAAATTTGTGTTAGTATTTTTTGATGATATACTAATCTACAACAAGTCTTGAAAGGATCATGTTCAACATGTTGACATAGTGCTCAAACTATTGGAGGAGAAACAATCATATGCAAAAACCTCCAATTGTTTCTTTGGAGTACAAGAGGTGGAATATCTAGGTCATATTGTATCTTGTGAAGGTGTTAAGGTAGATTGTAGCAAAATTAAATCCATTAAGGAATGGAAAATCCCCACATCCATAAAGCATCTGCGATGATTTCTTGGGTTGACAGGGTATTATCGTAAGTTTGTTAAGAATTATGGGAGAATATCAGCACCTCTAACAAAATTATTGAAGAAAGATGCATTTTCATGGACTCCAGAAGCAACAAAGGCCTTCGAACATCTTAAAGAGGCAATGTGCCAAGCACCGGTCTTAGCTATGCCAGAATTCACAAAAACCTTTATTGTGGAATGTGATACTTCAGGAAATGGAATTGGTGCTGTTTTAATGCGAGATGAAAGACCCATTGATTTTGAAAGTCGTCCAATAAAAGGAAATTATTTACACAAAGTTATTTATGAGAAGGAAATGTTGGCAATACTACATGCACTTAAGAAATGCAACCTTACCTAATGTGAAGACACTTCAAAGTAAAAACAAATCATGATAGTCTTAAATATTTTTTAGAACAAAGATTAACGTCAAAAGAGCAATAAAAATGGGTCACAAAGATGTTGGGTTATGACTTTGAAATGACCTACAAAAAAGGGAAGCAAAATGTTGTTGCAGATGCACTCTCAAGAAAGGATGAGGATGTGGAAGCATTGCTTTGCACCATTTCTATTATCCAACTAGGTTGGATAAACAAAGCAAGGGATGAATGGAAGAATGACGAAGAAGTGTGGGAACTCATTCAAAAGTTACAACAAGATCCCAATCCATCTGATACATTTAGCTAGAAAAATGATTCGTTATGGTACAAAGATCGCTTATACCTCTTTAAGAATTCCCAACTCAAGCAAAATATTTTATGGAATTGCACACCTCTCCCTTAGTAGGGCACTCAGGATTTTTAAAAACTTACCATATGGTTAAGAACGATTTTTTTTGGGATGGCCTCAAATATGATATTCAAAAGCTTGTGGTAGAATGTTTGGTTTGCCAACAAAATAAAGTTGAAACAATTAAGACCCCATGTCTATTACACACTTTATCCATTCCAAGTCAATGTTGGGAGGAGGTTTCAATGGATTTTATCATAGGTTTACCCAAATCTGAAGGAAAGAGTGTCATCATGGTGGTAGTTGATAGATTTCCCAAGTATGCAGACTTTTGTGCGTTATCTCATCCATTTAAAGCCAGTACAGTTGATACTGCATTTATGGAAACAATTCAAAAGCTACATGGAAACCCAAAGATTATTGTAAGTGACAGAGATCCCATTTTCATTGGAAATTTTTGGACTGAATTATTTTCATGTTTGGGTACCCAACTAGTTCATAGCTCGTCTTATCATCCTCAATCTGATGGGAAAATTCAGATAGCAAACAAATGTTTGGAAGGATATCTTCGTTGCTTTGTATCTGATAAACAAACATAATGGGTCAAATGGTTGTCTCTAGTTGAATTGTGGTATAACACTTCCTTCCATACTGCAGCAAAAATGACCCCATTTATGGCACTTTATGGATATCATCTACCATCCATCACATCATATTTAAGAGAAAATTCTAAGGTTCAAGCAATGGAATATCACATCGAGAATCAATAACAAGTTCTCCAACTCTTAAAGGATAACCTCACTTTGGCACATAATAGAATGAAACAACAGGAAGATCAACATCACAACGAAAGGAGTTTTGATGTAGGTGACTTGGTATTTCTACGGCTACAACCATATAAACAAATGTCCCTCAAGAAAGCTAAGAAGGATACTAAATTATCACCAAAGTATTATGGTCCATAGAAGGTGTTGCAAAAGATTGGTACTATGGAATACAAATTGGAGCTTCTTGCAGCTTCCCGAGTGCACCCAGTTTTCCTTGTTTCATGTTTAAAGAAGGCTATAGGTGATAAGCTCCCAATTCAAACAATATTACCAGAACTTGACGAGGAAGGAAAAATCATATTGGAACCTTAAACAGTCACAGAAACAAGAACTCGACAATTACGAAATCGATCAATTTCAAAGTATCTCATCAAGTGGAAGAACTTACCCACTGAAGATTCCACATGGGAGGATGATAATTTTATACAGAAGCATCCATAACTACTCAAGTGTTGAGGAAAACACTTTTCTGAAGGAGAGGGGCATGCTAGGTCCCCACAATACTAGTGTATTCCCTTATTATTTTTGTCATTGTAGCCCCTTATTGTTATTGTTGTGCCAATGTTGCCCCCATATTGTTATCAGTGTGCCTCATAGAATCCCACTATCGTTATTGTTGTGCCTTTACATTATTATTGTTATTTGGTCTTTGATTATATTGTAACCCGTTAGACTCCTATATATAGAAATGAGGTCTTTTCATTTGTATCATCCAAGAATTGTTCATTTGTGTAATATAAAGGAGGTTTCCCCCTCGAAGAGGCTGAGTTTGAAGTAATTGATATATCTTTTCTTCTATTTTGTGAGATGGTTGCATAAAAATCATGGACACACAAATCAAGAACACTCACCAGCAGAAGATCCAACTAAATCTGTTTGTCAAAGCAGGCCAACTCCCACACCAGGGCAAGTGGTTCACCAGGGACCAAGTTCAATAGAAATTTCCTCACCTCATGGAGGCTCTATATGCAATGGGGACCATTGCTTCATAAGGAGGGAGGATTGATATAGGTGGATATGGGTGGCCACCTACCTATTCCACCTAGACCTCCAGTTGGTTTCATCTGTTTCCATGTTTATTGTAGCATTTACTATTTTTATCAGTTTTTCAGGCCTTGAACTTCTAGAACAATTTTGACTCCCTAAACGACGTCTTTTTGAGGTCCACAGGAGGCCCATGGCTTAAAATCTTGACACAAATCCTGTATTACTTAGAAGATCTTTTCAACAATGTATCGTACGTGCTAAACAAAGATAATATGATAAAGTTACAACCGCCAGAAGTTGGCTTCCCAACTAACCCCAACGGGGCCCACAAATGCTTGGCGTTCCATTTCCTGGGGTTAGGTTTTTGGTCGTTTAGGATTTTCCCTTATTGTTAAATAATAAATAGGCCCTTGAGCCTCATTATAACATAGTTTAGAGTTCTTAGAGATAAGCTACCATTGCCCAATCTAGTTTATGTTTATTTCTATATGTAAGCATATTTTAGTTCTTTGATATTAATGAAATGAAGTTTTATTTTTGTTGCATCTTTATGTATATGGGTATTTTTTTATTTTGTTGAGTTCCTACATAAATCTGGATCACTATTACAACTATTTCTTCACCACACTTGTTTATATTATAGGCTTCCTATACAACCCACTGTTTGGAAGTGTGTAGTTCAACAATAGTTGAATATCGTGCTCCACTTCCCTCTTGGGTGGTAACCCTTTAGGCTCCTCAGAACACATCCCTATATGCATGTATAAACTCTTCCAATTATTGTTTTTGTTTCATAGTACACCCCTCTAGGGATGCATTTCCTCTTATTGAATCTTCTATAGAATGAATTTCTCTTAAAACTAGTAAACATACTTACTAGAATTGATCAATTTCTTGGCTTGGCTAGCACTTACCAATGAGATTTTTGAGTTTCCTTATGCATGTTGATGGTGAAATATTTTCCATCTTTGAAGAGATGGTATTGGTTGGCTCTCTACATGAATATTGGATCTTGCATGTGCATTTAGGGACTCCCAAACATGAATCCACATACATCAAGGGGAACTACATTTATTTCTACTTGATCAATAAAATCAACACTGATGTAAAATTTATTCCATTGATTTGTTACCTTCATCTTTGCATCATTATTTACCCATCCTAATGGATATGGAATCAGATGGTCACAAATCTATGATCCCAATTTGTTGACCAGCTTTGGTGCAATGAGATTCTCCTACAATCTTGAGTCAAATAGAGCATCAATATTTGTCTTCTTGACCTATATCTTTCTATGGAAGAGCTTGGTCATTTCTTTCTCTTCATGTTACTGAAGGCTACTCATATTCACCTCCTTTTGTATTGACGTATAGACAATAATCTCATCCACATCTAAGATGCTTTAAACCTGGTTTCCCAAATCAATGGCTATGATATTCTTCTTGTTGTCTTTTTTTTTTCTTTTTCTTTGGGTTAAGCTATGGATGCTGTTACACAAAAATATCATCACCATGACTATTTGTAGTCAGTATGGGTCTATCATCACTTATACTATCCTCCTAAGCAAGTCTCAGACCTTAGCTCTTCATGTCAAGCTTTGCAAATGAGAGAAAGACATTGAAAATCAATATTACTCTGGTTCCGCACTTTCTCTCACTTCTGCCTACTGGCCCACACCCTTTGTTCGTATTACCTGCGTATCTGCATGCTCTGTCTGTAAAGGGGTGGGTGCATACCCCTGTAAAAGTCAAAAGGCGCAAGTTTATTCTAAAAAACTCTCTTTGGGTTAATTCTAGATGTTTCTAGAAGGAATTTTGACGTGGATTGTTCGCTCCAAGGTGGTTCATGCATCCCAAAAGAGAAGGAGCTAATCCCTTGATAAGAGGAGCTATCCCTTTGAAGGAGGGCTTTATCCCTTTGAAGGAGGACCTAGTAACTTCCCTCCATTGCACTATAAATTAAGGCATTGGGCTGGTTGCTGGAGAGGTTAGAAGCTGAACAATTTTAAGGGTAAATGCTGATGGAATTAAGACTTCCTAGTTAAGCTTGAGAGGAGAGATCACATACCTTTTGGCTTCATTGGGAAGTGAGTGAAACTTGTCAAAGTATAGGAGACTTCTTGCTGGACCCTGGGAGGAGCTTGTACAACATCAAGGCACAGGTTGTAAAGTTCTTCTTTGATTTGAATTAATACAATCAGATTCATTTTTCTCAACAAATTGTCTTATGTGGTTTGTTTCATAAATTCCTTGATAATTATGATGGATATGCTTTATGACATTGGATTTTCAGGTACTATTTAATTTGTTTGCTTGTTTGTGTTTGCAGACTTGCTACAAGGGAGCTCATTTGGATCAAAGGAGCGAGGCTTCCACAAACTTTCATTGGACCCAAGGTAGGCCTAAAACACTTGTTTGCCTTCGTTTTTAATTTCATATTTAGATAAAGATAGTTTTTGATTGGCTTGCTTGTCACTAGATATCTTTAGATACTAGGGAGGTCGAGCTTGTCCGCAAAATCGACTCATTCCGTGTGACATAGTCCTCGAATATATATTTCTAACGAGGTATTGTGTGCATCAAACAGAGATCGTATGCCAAAGTTACGACCCCAGGAAGTTGATGTACCAATTTACGCAAAACGAGGCCCATAGTTTGGCATTTCATCTCCTAGGGTTAGGGTTTTGGATGTTTAGGGTTTTCCATTGTTTCTCAACAATAAATAGGCCTTCGAGCCTCATTTTAAGACATTTCAGAGGCATGTAGCTGCCACATCTCTCCTCAGAGATAAGCTACCATTGCCGAAGCTAGTTTATTTCCATTTCTATTTGTAAGCATATTTTAGTGTTTTACATTAATGAAATGAAGTATTATTTCGGCTGTATCTCTGTATTTATGGTTATCTATATAATTTTTTGCGTTCCTATTTAAATCCGGATCAGCTGACCTTATATCTTAACTCCATTAATCTTAAAAAAGGACTTAAAGTTGAATAGGTCTCAAGTATTCCACATATCGCTAATTGCAAGTGAGTAAAGCATCATGCTAAGTCAAAGCGCGATGCGAGAAACCCCGACCTAACCGACTGCGATACAACTCTTAATTAAGTTTAAGTGAAGAAACAACCCGCTCACATATGAATAATATTCTAGGTCCCACAGTTAATCCATGTAATATCACAAAGGTAAATATCACATTCCCCCAAGTTATTATAAACTCAAAAATCCGATAAATCTTTTCCTGATATCATAGAAATCTATCACACATATCGTTATCACATCGCATCGCAAAGATTTAAAATGGTCTTCCCTCAAGAAACATTGATAGTGATAAAACACACAATAAGTTCTCCACCATATCTCTTAGCGAATATGGAAAATCACACATTGCAAAAGGCTCACTTCGCAAAGCTATATATGATCATATCAAAAAAACTTGTGATGCGATATAGTTCAACGGGATGCTGACCTATATGAAAGACATGTGAAACCCATGTTTCTTCATTTATTATCAATTATAACGATATTAATGGACCTCATTTATGTAAATGATTCAGTTGATTTCATTGAGTGTTTCGAGATTTTCACGCTAAATGCATGTTTTTATGCTATTTAATCATTCTCGCCATAAGTCTCAAACTCTAAGTGTTGCTCCTTATTCTTACCATATTTTCTCTGTCACGGGCTAGTCTCGAAAAATAATGCTTAGTCGAAATGTCGAGAGCTCCAAAGAAGAATAAGAAGAATGTGGTTTTGCCACAATTGGCTCCAACTACTACAAAAGTAACTAAAATTCCTCCCTTATTATCAGATACTATGTGTACTATCGATGTTGGAAGTTCTTCTTGGGAAGCGATATACAAATTATTCAAGGAAGAAGAACCCAGGGTAGTTGTTAGACAAGCTATAGTGGATGATACTACATCGACGTCTGACACTACTTGGGCAGATGTCGCCAACTCTCATCTCAATTGAATAACTTCTCAGGCTAAGATAATTCCATATACAGATAGTCAAATGGGTAATTGATGATGTGAATATTACTGACATGACCTTCATAACCTTGAGGATACATATGAAGATTGGTTCATTCAGAGCCAAAGACCTCCAAAAAATGTATCATCTACCAGAACTCCAGAAGATATACAATGCCTAGTTTATTCAGAAGTTCATAGATGAGCATCCAGTTAAGTCACAACTAATTAGACTATGGAGGAATGAGCTGAGCAAACAAAAGCATGAAGATTGGGTTATGTATTCTGTAGCTTCTCTCGCTAGTCCTTATTATCATATTGCAAATATGATGTGTAGGTTATTTGGAAAACCTAATACACATAAATTCACTATAGAATGGGTTACCCTAATAGAATTTTCCTCAGATTCCTACATTATGGATTGAACTACCAATTTGTCAAATAATTTGGCCACTTAGATTCTAGCATATAGAAGTAAATATAATATGTATGCTAGGGAGATTCCCCCCTTTTCATAAGTGCTTATATTATGGATGCACTATGCTTCACCTCTAATTTGCCATCCATGGGATGGAAATGGGCTTTAGAAGATCCCACCCCTATCCATATATACCAATGGGAAAGCAACTATCAAACCCAATTTTACAAAGTCTGCCATGGGGTAATGCTACCATTGTACTAAATTGTCTTTGATGAAAAACCTCCTATATTTTCTAGGGAAGCTCTAGATGACCTCACAACCATAGGAAAATGGCTTGGGGTAGAATGTTTCACTTATGTTAGGATCTATGGAAGCTTAGCTGCCGCACATGTCCTCCCTCTCTATGTACTAGATAAAATTTTGGCCAGAGAAGTAGCATATTAGACTGTGGGTTACTAAGAAGATTCCACTCACTATTGGAACTTTTGACAAGGCAGTCAACACCGATGGCTTGGAAGTCATCCTGGCACACCCCACATCTAAAGTTGTACTCAAGGTTGAAGAAATATCTCCCTTGGATGTATTCTATAACCAAAAACATCAAGCTGTCATGATAGGGAAAAAGAAGAGGAAGAGGACAGGGAAATCTCAGGCCTTAATTCTCGGAAATATACCTTTGGATGTTCTATGGAAATATTCTCAAATTGACCCTAGCAATGATCTCACAAGACTGTCTCAATTTGCAGGGGCATGTGCTACAACTATTGCTGGTAAAATCTCAAAATTACAACTTCTTCTTAGGGAAAAGGATGATAAAATCCCGCAATTAGAACAAGAATTATCAAATGAAAGACATAGTATTTGTGAAGAATGGTAGGTACAAATGACACAGTTGTAGAACCACTTTGAGTACATGAAGCTTCAACTTGAAGCAGACATCATAAGCAAGGATAAACAACTACAAAAACTTCAAATTAGGATTGATCAACTCAAAGATAATCCTAATATTGAAGAATTCAAGAAGGAAGAAACATAACTCAACACTCTCCTGGCTCAACAACATGTTGCCTTTTGCCAAAAGCTAACAACATCCAATGATCTATGTAAGACAAGCAATTCACTGATGAATCAGTTGCTCGACCTGAGGACATACTTAAATGACATAAAAGAATAGATCTCTGACTATATTTACCTGGCAGGATAGTGCAGAAGGCATGGCTACCAATCTACCAAGGATTTAAGACACACAAAAGGAAATATTTCTTCAGGATTGGTATATGAGAATGAAGTAGGCATAGGTACTCATCTTCAGTGCAAGAGATGTTGCAAATAATATCTGGATACCACTCACGAGTAACTTTTCAATGCCAACTTGATTCAAGAATTCCCTATAGATAAATTGTCTGATTTCAAGATACTAATGAAACATTAGCAAGATTAGTCCAAGACGAAGTCATATAACATAAACAAGTTATCTAAGTTAAACTTTGAACAATATTGGAAACACTTAGTTAAACCACATAGCCAATGGCTTATGTTACGATGTTTGACAAATACTATTGTCCATATGCTGGTAGCACTCTCAGATGCGATTTATGCGGGCCAAATGCATTCAATCCAACCCATTCTCTAGAATTAAAGACCATAATGGATATTTATGAAATCAGGCAGAAAATGAAAGCACAACAAGCTTCTCATTCTGGATGATTTGTTCAAACAAACTCTATTTTTGTCTTTCAGTTTTATATTAAGGAGGGTTGTTTGAACCTCCTCACAATTTTAAGTATTCGCTATTTTTGTAATCTATATTTTTATTTATTAATACCCCTTTCATGTATTGAGAAAGGGGTTCTGAATTGTTGTAAGGAAACTTAAGAGACTTGCACTATTGCATCTTTCAAGTATCTTAATAGGAAGGAGGAACAAAGACTATTTTCTTTCCATGAGCAAAGCATTGATCTATCATGTACTATTATCCTTATTTTATCGTCGTGTTTATATTTGATGACAATCAATTTTCTTTATTGTTTTGTTGTGTATGATCTTATATACTGTTGAATACTTATTCACTATTAAAGTGTATGAAATTGTTATTCTTGAATGCTTTGTAGAAACAACGAAATCTTATATGTGATACGTTTAAAAAAAAATTAATATGATTAACTATTTAATCAAATTAATTATCTTTCTTGTATTTATCTCTTGAAATGCTATATGATATATATATTTTTAGCATATTAAAGAATCTTTAAATCACAGGATAAGGATAAGTTTAATCTCGGGAAATAGATAGTTAGATATATATGTTTGTATTACTTTCATATCTATCCACCACATCCATTTTCACCTGTAAAAGAATTGGCGACTCTGCTGGGGATAACAATCTTGTTATTCCTGGTTTGGGTTGTTTGTTCTCAATCAGGGTCACTTTCTTGATTTCTTGCTTTTACAGTATTGTTTGGTCCATTAGTATCCTAGGCATCAAGTCTAATCTTCTTGATCAGACCTTGATTTTTGTTTTTCCTAATAAAGCTTTGTATACGCTGTTTTCTTTGACTACAGTAGCATATATAAGCAGGTTTCTTTAAGGCAGAATCATGTATACACGAGTTTCCTGTATTAGAAACACGTGTGCACACTTTTGTGTCTTTACACAGTCGTGTATGCAATTTTTTGGATTGTTTTTTCAAATCTTTCTTTCTAGTTAGGTCTTCTGCCTAGTGGTTTATGTTGTTGTATGGTCATCTGCTGTCTAGAGAATTAATTTTTCCTGCAAGCTTGATTTTTCAAAAATCTCCTTCTCACTGAAAAGATTTGGCCTAGGTTGCTTCTTAAGCAAGTTTGTGGTTTGTATCTTGGGTTCAAGGCTTCGTTTTGAAGTTCTTGGTTGTTCTGGTCTTCTAGAATAGAAAATTGTTTTCAATTTCGTTTCTAACCTGGATTTCAAATCCCTTGCTTTGCTTCCCCTTGTTTGGTGGCCTTGTTGCTTTTCTTGCTTTTTGAGAGTCATTTTGACAAGTTTGAAAGTATTTCTTTCTTGACCTTTTGTTATTTTGTTGAAATCTTTTGCTGCTACTTGGGTCAGTTTGTACAAGTTTGTAGTCTTTCTTGTTCAAGTTTTTTTCATTTTTGAGTTTATAACTTGTGAGATTGAAAGACTCCTTGTGCCTATTTATTGATCTTCCAAGTTTTAGTAGTACTTTTGTGACCTCGAAAAGTTGTTTTGTTCCCTTTAAAAGAAAAATCTCAAAAAACTTTGTTTTTGTTTTTGTTTTTCCAAGTTTTTGGTTTTTGGTTTCTTTTGTTTTAGTGTTGAAAAGTGAATTGAGATCTTTACGATTTGTTTCACTTGCTTTGAAGAGAGATTTGTGTTCAAAAAATTTCCCTCTTCATTTTAAGTTGGCTTATTGTCTCTATAAAGAGTTTCATTTGCTTATGAGTGTTGTTTAGGATATTTCATCATCATTGTAATTTGCATTAGGTTAGTTTGCATTTTAAGGCATTCTTAGTTTTTTTAGTTTTTGGGTGTGTGTGGATTGTTTCAGAAAAGAAAAGAAAAATATTTTGCTTATATATAAGTTTTCGTAGAACCCAAGTAGAGATCACTCTTCATTGAAGAAAATGACTACATTCATATAGTTAGTTTTCTATTGATTTCTTTTGCGTCATAAAAACATCATCAGTTTCACTCTCGTAATTCCCCCTGACTTAAAGAATATATATATAAAATCAAGCGATTAATAAAATGAACTAGAAATTTTATTGTTGTCATTAAACAAACAACAACAAGTTTAGGTTCATTAAGGCCTTGGATTAGGTGAGTGGAGAGTTAACTCTCCAAGGCCACTCAAATTACAAAATGTAGAAGTTGAATAAAGAGCGAAACCCAATATCGTTAGAAAGACCATGAAAGCTCCGTGACTGGGAGTTAAGCACGAGGGAGAGTGAAGACAAGGAAGAGATATACCCCCTCTCCAACTTGTTGGATCCCGCCTCACGACTGTTCCGCCTCACTTTTGATACGAGTTGGAATCCATAGTTGCCTTTCCCTAGGATCACATAGGTGGCTGCAGAGGGGAATCCCGTGGCACCTGAGGCTAACATTGCATCACGTTCAACAATACTTTTGGAGGGTACCCTTGTGAAGCTTGGGTGCTTGCACCGACGAAGACTCTTGTTTGGAGGTCAGCGCAACTGCCTCTGTAACCTTTGCTAGTAGGCTTGGGGCGTAATTACCCCAGTCTATTTTCGGAAGGCCCTTGATTTTGGCTATCTTGTATTTTGGTGTCTGGTCCTAATCAACCAGAGTGGAAATACTTGAAATTTGTTTGATTGCTTGTATATTTAGGGACTTTTAGAGAGTGCTTTTTGCTCCTAGTTGGCCTAGATTTACAATTTTTTTCAAGTCTTTAAGTAGATTCTTAAAAATAGTTCAAAGTGGTTGATCGACCAGCTTGTAAGTCTAGGAGACTTCGTGGGCTATCACCTATGAGTCCTAAGCCTTCTCCTCAAAGGTGTAGGAGAAATACTACTAGTGGTTTTCAACCAATGGCAGCAGGTGCATCGAAGATTGATCCTCTAGTTGGAGTCATTGATTCACAAGATAGACCTAGTACAAGTAGAGAGTTAGAGAGGAACACTCCAGTTCTTTATCGAGTCCTCTTTCAGTCAGAAGATAACATCAAGGTTGAAGAGCTTTCAGAGTCTATTGTGGCTCCTAATTCTCCTCTTCCTCCTGATGATTTAGACGTTTAATTATATGTCGAAACTCCGACCAACAGGCCTTCGAGCCCAGGTTTACATCAATCTATTCCTTCGATGACCATCGTTGGAAACATGACATCCACGATAAGTGGTACGAGTATGCAGAATCCTGTATCTATACAAGGAGGAGGAACAATTTCTATACCTTATGTTATTCCTACCATTGCTATATTTGGTTCTACTTCCATTCCATCATCAAGTGGAAGTTATCAAGCTGTTGCCTCTGGCATTGGTTTTTTCCCTTTTGGAATGCTGACCAGCGTGATTCCTTTGGTTCCATTGAGTATTCCATTAGCTGCCTCCACATCCATGGTGACTGGATCAACTTCTTTTTGGGGTTTCCCATTTAGGGTTGGTCATATAACACATTCCAACCCAACTGTGGGATCCATGCCTTTTTCCTTTTCAGGTCAAGGTTATAATCCATTTCAAAGTTGGACAAACCCTGCAGTTAGTGGGTTAGGAGCCAGGAATCAATCTTATTTCGACCAACAGGTGAATATGCCGTATTCTTTTGTCAATTATTTTTAAAACTTTTCTCCCTATGCTAACACATGGAATCCTTAACAAGGGCTTTCTGCTCCTTTTAACACTTTTTAGGGGGTAACTTTACTAGTTATGGAGGATTTTTAGCAGGAGTTGGTCAAACTCTAAATTTTGTTAGATCACAAGGGGCTCCTTATGGTTTAGTTGGGCCTACAAATTACTTTGGGCAACCTGGTGCCTTCACAAATCCAGGTCATTCTTTTCAGAACATTGGGAGTTTTGCCCACACCGGGTGGAATCCTCAAGGTCTGTCACGACTCCCTTTTATGGCAATGTTAAACTTGCCAGATCTCACTAAATTCACTAATGATCTGATTAGGTATAACCCGTTTTGGCCTCCGGTCCCAACCAAACTTCCCTCCGATATCCAAAAATTCGAGAGGAAGACAGGTGAAGATCGGGTGACCACGTAACCACCTTCCACTTATGGTGTTCGTCCAACTCCCTCATAGACGATTCAATCAGGTTGAGATTATTTCAACATAACCTAACTGGAAATGTAGCTAAGTGGTACATAGAGCTACCAAGGGTCACCTTCACTTCTTTCGGTGATTTGGCTACTATCTTTTTGAACCATTTTCAAATGCCTATCCGATATGATGTCGGAACTGAGCTTCTAGCTAATTTCCAACAAGATCAGGCGACTCACATTTCCGATCATGTTCAGGAATGGAGGAGAAGGAAGAGGCACATCAAATCCGATACCCCACAAGAATTACTTCTTGAATGGTTTCTTAAATGATTACAACTTGAGATCTCTAAGGACGTGTCCCTCTCCGGTGTTTTTATTGAAGAGTAGGCTATTTTCAGGGCCCAACAGTTAGAACTAATCTATTCTTAGTCTGGGGTTCTTCAAAAAGTTCTATCTGATGCTCCTAGATCCAAGGTGGATATATCCAAACTAAATCTAGGTCCCCATGCGAATGGGCTAGTCAGATCAACTGATGTAAACACAGTTAACCTACTAAATCAATTGCAACAGTTGTCTTTACAAACTGCTTCCTCTATGCAGGCATCACCATCCGCATCTACACCTTCTCAACCTATGTCTATAAACGCCATCCAAAGTTCTAATCCCAAAGGAAATAACCAATTCAATGGAAAGAAGAAAGGACGAGGCAGGAAGAAGAACCAGGATGGGAAGGGCATTGTGAACAAACCTGACAATGATGTCGGAGAGGGTAAGAAAGAGTCCAAGAAAAAAGTAAAATTTCCATGCAAGTTATGTAATGGGGATCATTTGGCTCATATTTTCCCTAAGATCCAAGATTCTTAGTGCTTATTAGTACAACAAGGGTCTTCTAGTTCCCAGGCTGTTCTCACTAACCCTTTTCCCTAAGGGAAACAATTACTTCCTAGCGCAAATTCTAATGCTGTTACCCCCGCAAGGGGAAACCAGGAAGGGGACAATTCGCCAAATGTTTATATGATGAGCTCACATATCGAGATCGCTACGCGATCACGTGATTACGTGAATCAGAATCATCTAAGGCTAAGTATGCTTCCGATGCCTCAAAGCCACTCCATATTCATAGGTTCTCTGTTGAGTGTATACCTCGGATGTCGAAAGGCTCCACGAAGTGCTCAAACATTAACCCTAATGATAGGGCTGCCTAGAACTACTTGATTGTAGAAGATCTCGCTCAAAGTCCTTGTGCTATGTCAGCATTAGAGGTACTCCAATAATGCCCTGCTCAGAGGAGTGCTTTACTCTTGACAATCGCAACAGTAGATCCAAAAAATTCTCTTGTGCTCACTTTTGATATGTCAAACATAAAAAAGAGACTTCCCCATCATATGGCTTTCCAGATAAAGTCTACATTGAAAAACTAACATCTTTCAAACAATTATAGATGAGGGAGCTTCCACATGTGTGATGTCCATGTCATGTTGGAAGGCCATTGGATCACCTCAAGTTGTTCCTTCACTGACTTCATTGAAGACATTTGATGGACATTCTCATAGGCCGCACGTGATTATTCCAGCCTTTCCCATCTGTGTTGGGGGAAAGGTGGTAAATATTGAGGTAGAAATTGTCGATGCGAACTTGGATTACAACCTCCTCTTAGGAAGGAATTGGAGTTACGAGATGGGTGCCATAGTTTCATCATTATTTCGCATCCTTTGTTTTCCTCATGGGGGAAGGATTGTAAAAGTTGATTAGATGGATTATTCTCCGGGTGATTCTCATGCATCCTCTGACTCTACTGTTCCATTAGTGGACAATCCCAGGGAACCTATTGAGAATTTAGGAGTTGGGATGTACTCTTATTTAATGGGTAGTTTTGATGTCCCTGCTCCTTCAGCTAGAATCAATGTTATTTCATCCTCCTGGGGACCTTATCGAAGAGATTTCTTTCGAACTCATTATTTTTTGGTACCTTGGACTTTACCCTCATTTACCACCACATTAGATGGAGGGCAGGTAGGTGGAATGGCATGTCCTATGTCTACAACAGAAATTGCTTATCAGTCTATTATTAACTCTGCAGACTCCCATCCTACTCCTTTCTCACCAGAGGAGCTAGATGGAGATGTGGCTCCAGCCTAGACCCTCGATTCAACTTCAGCTCATGATTGCTTAGATACAGTCTTACCATCTGAGGAAGAAATTCTAGAAGAAATGATGGGTTTCGATAGACCATGGGATGATTTACATCATCGTTCATATTTCCTCCCTCATTTATGATAAATCGAGTCAAGTTTGTCCAATCCATCTACTAGTGATGTTCATACAGTTTTAAACCCTTTGACACCAGCATAGTTTTCTATCGAAGGTAACATGTCTGTTATCTCACGAACTGTACCTATGAACATCTCTAGGAATCGTAACATAATAGAAAATGTCTTCATCGGAGCTGACCGTTCCCCTAAAGAAATTCAAATTTACACTGATCTCTTCAAAGAGTTTCGTGATGTGTTCACTTGGTATTATGAGGAAATGCCTAGAATAGATCCATCTATAGTCCATCATGAGATCAAGACATATGAAAACGCTAAACCTATTCATCAAAAACTTCGACCAGTCAATCCTAGAAAATAAGTAGCTATTAAAGCTGAAGTTGGAAAGCTACTTAAGGCAGGCTTTATATATCCCATTCCTCTAACTGAGTGGGTCTCTAATCTTGTCCCCGTAGATAAAAAACAAGGAATGATCCGAGTACGTATTGATTTTAGGGACCTAAATAAGGCTTGTCCAAAAGATAATTACCCCACACCCTTTATTGATCAAATTATTGATGAATGTGTGGGTAATGAAATTTTTTCGTTCATGGATGGATTCTTTGGTTACAATCAAATTACTATCCGTCCAAAAGATCAGTACAAGATGGCCTTTATTTTCCCTTGGGGTATGTTTGCAAACAAAAAGATGCCTTTTGGCATTAAAAATGCTGGAGCCACTTTTCAGTGGGCCATGCGTTATGTTTTTCACAACATAAAACACATTATCGAAGAATATCTGGATGATTTAGCTGCTTGTTCTTGAAAGAGAATTGATCATCCTAAACATCTTCGATTGATCTTTGAATGATGTCGTTTTTATGAAATCTTGTTGAATCCAAATAAGTGTGTTTTTTTCGTCACATCTAGACGGTTGTTAGGATTCATTGTATCGATAAAGGGGATTTGTGTTTATCCCTTCAAGGTTGAGGAAATACTTCAGTTTCCTCCCTCATATTCCATTCATCAACTTCAAAGTCTCCAAGGAAAGGCAAATTTCTTGAGGAGATTCACAACAAATTATGTTGAGATTACAAAAGGATTATGCGTTTACTTAAGAAAGGAGTCCCATTTTTATGGGATGATTTCGTGCAACGATCTTTTGATGCTTTGAAAAAAGCATTAACTTCTGCTTTATTTTTGAGTCCACCCGATTATAGCAGAGACTTCCTTTTGTATCTCACTACAGAAAAATCAACCATTTATGTGAGCATGTAATCTACTACCTAAGTCGAGGCTTGGTAGGCCTTGAATTACACTATTCTCCCATCGAGAAATTGGCATTGGAAGTTGTCCATGTTGTCTAGTGGCCTTGGCATTACATTATGCTTCGAAAAACGTTCATCTTAGCAACCGTCAATCCATTTCAGTTTGTCTTTAGTAGGCGAGTGATTGAGGGAAAATATAATAGATGGATTGTCATTTTGCAAGAATTTGATCTCGAATTCATATCGGCTAAATCAAAGAAATCTTTAGTATTTGCAGAGTTGATATCAAAGCTGCCTTGTGAGGAAGAAATTATTCATGAGGAAAATTTTCTCGATGAACATTTATTTCTCATTTCTTCACAAGATCCTTGGTATGGAGATATCATTATATATCTCCAGACTTCAAAGTTTCCACTTGCTTTCTCCAAGGATGAGCATAGAAATTTACGTCACCTCGCTAAGAATTATGTTATTATAGGTGACACATTATATTATCGCGGGATTGATTCAATCCTTAGGCATTGTTTGACTTTGGAAGAAGCTGGGTTAGTGCTTAATGATTTCCACAGTGGAGCTTGTAGCGGTCATCTATCAAGGCTTGAACAACCCAAAAACTTTTGCGAGTAAGATACTTTTGGCCTTCGATTTTCAAAGATTGTATTGAAGCGGTCAAAAGATGCCATCCTTGTCAAGTCTATACTCAGAGAATGCGCGTGCATCCAGCTCCGATTTTCCCTATTATCACCGTCGGTCCTTTCATGAAGTGGGGCATTGATTTTAGTACTTGTAATCCGCCTTCAACACGGAATCACAAGTACATTATTGTAGCTGTAGACTACTTTACAAAGTGGGTTGAGGCCATGCCTACTTTCAAAAATGACAGTGAAACAACGACCTTGTTTATCTTCAATAAGGTTATTTCATGATTTGGTATCCCTAAAGAGATTGTCACTGACCATGGAAGTCATTTCCAAAATTAAATGATGTCTGAATTGGCTCTCAAGTTGGGTTTTTGGCAGGAGCATTCATCTCCATATTATCCTCAGGCCAATGGGCAGGTTGAAGTTGTGAACAAGTCCCTTAAAATCATCCTGTAAAGGATGATTGAAAAAGCTTGATTCAATTGGCACATCATGTTGTATCCGACACTTTGGGAATACTGAATGTCAGTTAAGACTGCCACTCGTTTTACTCCTTTTAAATTAGTTTACAGGTTGGAATTTATCTTTCCTATTGAATGTGAAATTATTTCTCTTAAGCTAGTTATTGAACTTCTTCCAGAGACTTCTAGTCTCAAGGAACGCCTCGTTCATTTGGAGCATATTGCTGAGCAGTATCGGGATGCTGCCATAATAAACGAAGCCCATAAAAAGAGTGTAAAACGTCAATACGATAACATTGTCTGCCCTTAGAATTTTTTTGAAGGTGACCTTGTCCTAGTCTATGATCAAGAAAATGACGCCCTGGGGGCAGGCAAGTTTAAATCTATGTGGTACAGTCCCTTTATAGTCAAGTGTGTTTTGAAAAAGGGGACTTATGAATTAATTGACTTTGAAGGAAACAAGTTGGCGGAGCCTAGAAATGGGCTCTACCTTAAGAAGTACTTTTCTTAGGCTTTGGTCGAGCACTTGCTTGTTTGTATATATTATATGTATGTACATATCTATCTAACAGTTTTAGTGATTTTGATATTTTTCATCTGCTTTGGGTAGGTATGATGGACGATTCAGTATATCTAGGATTTGTTGATGGTGTGAGTAGGCATACACGAAACCTTGCTTCCACGGTTTGGGTGATTTATTATCCATTTGACCAGTTGATGGTTTTGAGAGGAGTATGTATCGGTCCTGCTTTGAATAATATTGCCGAATATACTGTTGTTATTAATTTTATATCCGAAGCAATATCTCTTGGAATTGATTCATTAGTGGTTTATTTAGACTCACAACTGGTGGTATCTGAGCTGAATAACACTTATCGGGTACGAGATCCCAATTTATATCGCCAATTTTTTAGAGTGAGATTTTTGCAACGATCATTTGTTTATATCACATATGTCCACATTCCACAATCAGAAAATTCATTAGTAGATTCTATTGCTAATCAAGCATTAGATTGGCATATAAATCATTCATCAAATTAAAAAACAAAAAATAATCAAAGTGTCATTTGAATATATCATAAAATCGCCTGTATATAGATAAAGTGTTTGTGTCCAAAATAATATACAAAAAATTGGGACAAAATTCCCTACAAAATCTGGGCTTATGCCCATCATCATGTCCAATCATAAAAAGATCAGATTGTCTATCTAGCTGGCTCAGGGTAGGAAGCTAGAAAATAAACAACAACATTGGCTACACACTGGAATAACTGCACCCAGTCCTGTGGTAATCCTACCATGCGATGTTGCATCTCCTCGGGTAGATCCTCTATGGCTATCATGGGTACTTGGTGAGTCAGCCTCAACAAGTTCCTCTGAACTGCATGGAAAACTCTCTCCATCTCAGCTACAGCCCCTTCAGCATTTCTCCTGTGATGCCTATTTCTGGTAAATCCGTCAGGTCTCACTGGTCCCACATCTAAAACATGATTAATATATTTTGTAAGTGTCTTGTCTCATCAAAAATATTTTTAAGTTCATTAAAAAACCAAAATTTTTTTAAAAATATTAAAAAAAAATTGTTTCAAACCATTAGATTTATGTTTTAAAGTTTTTACTCATGCACACGCGGGTTTCCTTTTAACACAATCATGTGTAGGGCCCTCGTACATGCGGGTTACCTGTATTCAACCTGTGTGTATGTAGAGTTGAAAATTTTGACATATTTTCTCATGGTCAAAACTTGAAAAAAACATTTAAAAAGTATCACAAATAATTACAAGGAGGATATAAGGGTTACCTGGAAGTTTTGGAGTGATTTGAATGATTCAATTGGTCGGAGGAAGCTTGTTTTGGTTTTTCTCCACAACTCCTTGCTCAAAACACAAATGACAAAACTGTGAGTCCAAAATTCCTTATATAAGTTGAAAAATAAAATTTGTTTTTTCAAAAATTTATTTTTGTCTTATGAACTTTTTGACCTTGTGGCTTGGAGTGTCGAGAATGAGCTGTCTTTTTAGGAAATTTTGGATACTTCTTCAAGACATCATTTTGGTCTCATGATCGCAGACTCGTCATTGCAGGTATCATTTTCTTTCTAGCATATAGGTTAGAGAATACTACTTTCCGCTGCATTTTGCATACTAGCCTCCATATTGTGATACGTTAGCCATAGGGTCGATCCCATTGTATCTTGATTTGCAAGCCATTTTCACTCCCCGACTTTAAAAATCATGATGCGATGGTAGAGCCAACCTTTACATGGGCATATTAGCTAGGTCCTCGCTGACATTAGCTGCCCATGCTACTATATTGAGTAGGCTCGGGAGTCCTCTTTAGTTCCACCATAACTTGTGTGTTGAAGACTCATTCTCATTCTTCTACACCACTTTATGGCCTTATACCCTAGAGGCTCCTTTGTGTTGATTTTTACTGTTGCATTACATATTGACTACTTGCACCTTTTGGCCTTGAGCTGGCTTCACTTGGAATCATGTTTAAGCCACTTATTGACCATGTCTTATGCAAAATCAACATTTCAATCGCTTAGTCTATGCAACTTGACACACCCTTATACCTGTGGAAAGAACATCCCTTTGAGTGTCCTTGACCAATTTCGCCACCTTGCATTGAGCATAGGAATGTTCCCCTCCTAGGAACTAGAGCATCTTATTTTTCGACACTCTTTCTTTCCATTGTACTATATCATTCTTTTATTCTTTTTCAAGCTTCATATAAAAGAAAAAGACAAAAAATTATATATTCCAAAAAAAAGAGTGGGAATGGGATATTATTTCCATATTTTGATGGCAGCTAGAGTCAGTGATGTCGCCCTTGAACAAAGCACTCAAAAGAAAGTCTTTCCTCCATTGGGGTGGGATTTAGTTTGACTTAGGAGAGCCTTAACCTTGTTATCAAGTCAATCATCCTTTGATTGGTTACCTCTTCCAATCATATGGAGAGTTTTCTTATGCCTCCTGCATGACAAACTTATACAAAGTTATCATATGCTGCCATGTAGTCATAATTGAGTCGTGCTTTTGTTCAAGGGAAGTAAACCCGAGCTGGACTTTCTGCGGTGTCTCTTGACCTATTTTTCAGTCGGCCATCCCTGGTTGTTAGTGTCATGTTTGTTATCACATCAGTTTTATTGGTCCTTTGCTCGTGCTAGTTTGAGAAGGTCCCCATTGACTTCTTGCTGGCGGTCCTTGTCCTTATCGACTACGACAAATTGCTTTGAGGACAGATCTAGAGCCACACCCTGGCCTTATTTTCATTATTGATAGGTCACCTTGTGCTCAGCATCGATCAATATCATGGGTCTTTGACTAGGTAGTTTCCCTTGTGTTCGACAACAACTTTCATTATCACACTTTGGGATTTGTGCAGTGCCTTGGTTTCCATTTGACCCTATTGGTGGATTCCTCGCCTCTATGTAAGCTTTCATTATTTGTTGGTTCAAAGGGTTTCTATAGTGTGCTAGCCACATCTTATGTATGCCAGAAACGTGCTTCAGTTAGGTTACTACATATTTTTTCGTCTAATTCCTTCCACATTATTGGCCTACAGGTTACACTCGCGCTAGATTGATGAAGGATGCCTTAATGCCTTCCTTCTAGCAGATCTTTTCCCATCGACTTCAGCTCATTGTTCTGGGAAAGGGATCTAGATTCCATTTGGCAGTACCTTAGGGTTTGTAGTCGTTAATGGCAGATTCCTTTGCTATCGATACTGGGAAAACATCATTTTCTCATGATTGATAGCATAGAAAATTTTAGGGGCGAATGTTCGCCCTTTGGCGAAATTAAGGGGTTTTAAATTTTTAGTGGGCGAATATTTTGTATCGTAGTACATTTTTACAATCACCTCAAATAGCCCACCTTATATTAAGGGAGAGGGTAAAAAAGGTAAATTTAGCCCTTGAAATTAGGAGTTAAAACCTTCCATTCACACATTTTCAAGAATAGGTTTTATTTAAGTGAATCCATTCGCCCATTTTCAAGAACAGGTTTTATTTAAGTGAATCCTATGGGCCAAATACCATATTTATAAAAGAGCCAAATACCATATTTATAAAAGAGGTATGGTGAATTAATAAAAATATAAATAAATGAAAAGTATGGTAAATAAATAAAACATTTTTTATATTTACTCCATACGTCACCTTATAATCATGCAAGGGTGTAAACAAATAAAAATATAAGTAAAGTGGAGGTATGGTAAATAAATAAAAGGTCTTTTTATACTTACTCAAAGGTATGGTAAATAAATAAAAATATAAATAAACTAGATGCATGGTAAATAAATAAAACCTCTTTTTATATTTAGTCCATAACCCTCGTTCTATTTATGAAGGCTCAAGAAAGAGGTTTTATTTAAGTGAATCCTATGGGCCAAATACCATATTTGTAAAGAGGTATGCTAAATTAATAAAAATATAAATAAACGAGAGGTATGGTAAACAAATAAAACATTTTTTTATATTTACTCCATAAGTCACCTTATATTTACGAACACTAAAAAAAAATGGGTTATATTTAGGTGAAACCTATGGGAAAAATACTATGGGACAAATACCATGGACTAGATTGTTATTAATACCATGCAAACATTATTAACCCTAATATTAGTATTAATAAAAATAAAAATGGCACATGGTATTGACCCATGGTATTCACTTGGAATATAGCATATTTAAATGGGGAATTAAACCAGAATAGATCAATATTTACTCTAGACCTACTAACCCCCGAGAGGTATCAAATATCGTGATATGCAAACTAGCATAGAGTGAAAAAATATTTGATCCGATCAAGAGTAAAAATGGATGTTGTAATTTAATGTATGTTAAAGATTTTAGCTTGGTTAAAATAAAAATAAAATAAAAATCAACTATTAATTTTAGTAATTTTTATAAATTACTAATAGTAATTTTTAAGCTCCAGGTTTATGATAACCCTGTATTGACCATGGTATTCATGTGAGCATAGACTATTTAAGAGGGGAAATTCTATCATTTGATCCATCTTATTCTGGGTCTACCAAGTGCTCAGAGGGATAAATATGAATTTCATCCCCCTAAGAGTGGTAGATGTGGAAGTTAAGATGGATATATGTTGGTTTTTTGATAAATGAAGATATTAAATAGACTTAGGAAATTATATTGTAAAAACATCTTAAGGTTGAATGGTTAAAGCATAGACATTGGACAAGTAATATTTGTATACTTCTGTTTAAACCTGAAACAAATCCAGGGCTGAATGGATTGATTGCACTAGTCATCCTTCTATAACTTTCCAACATATGCTGGAGTAAACAGATTATAATTTGGGTAATTTTTCTATTTGCAAATGGGAACATACTTGCGTATTGGTAGGGTGGTTACGAGGTCCCTAGAAGTGGAGTAAAGAGATTGTAATTTGGGTAATTTTTCTAATGGAAAATAGGAACATACTTGTGTATTGGTAGTGTGGTTATGAGGTCCCTAGAAGTGATGAATTTTAATTTTTCTTGGTTTTATATATAGTATTAAGTTTTCCTCATTCTTTCTGTGAATGGCACGGGTGAATTTTATCTTACACACACAGATTATCGATATGTAATTTAGGTAATTTTGATTTCAAAAGATATTTTAAAGAAATGCAATGATTTCATTTGTGTATTCAATAAACACAAGATTTTATAATTGAGTAAAATATTCGCCATGCCTCCGAGAGATTCGCCAAAAAATTATTATCACATATAATATTAATAAAATCGCCTTCCATTTTTCCTATATACCATGGAGATTCGCCCATTTATTATACATGTAAATTTAGGGGGGGTTCTTAAAATTTTCCCTGTTCAAAACCCTACCTCAGATAAGCATCTCAAATATCCAACAGTTTCTCAAACTCTTCCTTGATAGATATGTTAGTGTTAGTCTTTGCAGCCTTCCTCCAGTGATCAAACATGCTCTGGCAAAGTGATTTTAAGGTGTCAAATTCAAATTTTGTCATTTCAGTGAGTCTTCAAGTAAAATTTGGTCACTAGGTATTAGGTCTAGGGTTTTCTTTCACTCCTTTCAAAGTTGTCCAAATGTCAGTCCATGTCACCATTCAGCTGAGTGTACCATCATTCAGAGGGTTGTCATCATCATCTCAAGTTCCACTGGGTCATTTTACACCTTGTTCATGCTTCAATTGTGCCTAGGTAAGGTTCATTTCCCTCTCCTAGGGTTTTGAAGGTAATTTCTCTTGGATGGTCAAATCATCAGCAAAACTTGTATCCTGGTGTTCATACACCTTCCCCTATCCTTAATGTTCCTTATTAAATACTTCCCATCACTGAGATCCCCCAAATTCCTCATTTTCGCACAAACCCTAGTTTTTGGCTACAACTTGACAATTTTCTAGGCTAGGCCTGCGTTTTTCCCTTTTGGACCCCTTCCCCTCACTCAAATCTTTGAAATTCCACTTTCCCCTACTTCCTAACAACCCTCCCTACTTCCCAAAATTTTCTCAAGAATTTATAAGCCCCTTATCCCCTTCATTTCACTTCATTTCAACAAATCCCATGTTCCACACATTAGGATAGGTTTTACTCCAATGATGTTTCTGAGCAAGAAAAGATGAATTTCGGAAAACTGAGAGAGGTTTTTGTCTACAATAGGCCAAGGAAGAAAAAAATCCTTCACATTTTACACAAGTGTCATGGTTTTAGAGAAATGTCAAAAATACAGTTTCCTCTGGAGAATTGATGCACCTTTGTTACACTAAAATTTGTCACCATGACTATCTGCAGTTAGTATGACTCCATCAATAGTCATACTATCCACCTTGGCAAAGCCTTATACCTCTACTCTCCATGTCAAACTTCAAGAAAGAGAGAAAGTCATTTAAAAACATGTTTATCTCTGGGTACGCAGGTTCTCTCTACCTTACCTGCGTGTACACACTCCAAGCTCATAATACCTGCGTACTTGTATGCTCTGTATGCCAAGGGATGGGTGCATACCCCTGTAAAGGTCAAAAGATGCGAGTTTCATCTTAAAAAAGTTACTTGTGGTCATTTCTAGAGCATTCTAGAAGATCGTTTGACATGTATTGAGCACCTCCAGATGGTTCATGCATCCCTATGAAAGAGGAACTTATCCCATCAAGAGAGGAGCTACCCCATCCAAAAGAGGGGCTTATCCCATTGATGTTGGACCTGATTAACTTCCTCTACAACATTATAAATACAGGCATTGGGCCAGAGGAGGGGAGGTTGAAAGCTGAACATTCCAAAGGGTAGATGCTGCTGGAATTAGGACTTCCTTGTAGAAGCTTTTGAGGAGAGATTACCATCCTTTCTTGTTTCATTTGGAAGTGGGTGAGCTTGTCAAAGTAGAGGAAAACTCTTGCTGGACCCTGAGAGGAACTTGCACAACACCAAGGCTCAGGTTGTAATGGTTTCTTTTGTTTCCTATTAATACAAATAAGTCCATTCTTCTCAACAATTTGTTATTAATGAGTTGTTTCATATACTCCTTGGTCTATATGTTGAATATGTTTTATTCTATGAGATATTCAGGTGCCATGTAATCGTTTGATTGTTAGTGAGTGCAGGTTTCGAAGTGAAGGAGGAGCTCATCCGGATCGACGAGGTTGGACTACTACAACAGCGTTGGACTACAGTTAGGATCTAAAACACTTGATTTCTTGTATGGTAAATGCATGTTTAGAGAAGGATTGCTCTTAATTGTCTTATTTGTCACTAGAAAGTCTTAGGCTTCTAGGGAGGTTGGTTTTTTCTGCAAGATTAACTCTTTCCGCATGAAAAATTGGCGACTCCACTAGGGACTCCATTGATGTGATTGATTTTTCCTTTGAGTGACACTTTGATCTATAAAGAGTCATTTCTTTTTTGGTTTTTGATTGTTTGACTGTGTATTTGGGTGGGCTAGTTTAGAGTTAAGTTAGAATTTAGTTTTTCTTAATTTTTCAGTAGTACGCACCCTCTGAGTTAGGCACAGTGCATACCTATACGAGCTGCAGCTTTGTACACAGAGCGTGCACGCACCTGTGCAATCAGGCTGCCTGCGTACCCTGTCAAAATTGAGAAAATTTCCATTTTGTCCATTTTTTCCTTTAGATTTTGTCTTTCATTAGTCTTTACTGCCCAGATCCATTGGTTATCTGTCAGAGATCTTCAC
>APFE030165773.1:21022-36174 GCA_000404065.3 Pinus taeda
CCCAGGAAGACCTTCTAGTTGGAAGGGCCTCATTGAGATAGGTAGTAGGCCTAATGAAAAAAATAAAAAAAGAGAAAAAAGGAAAAAAATGAAGGTTCTTTTTTTGTTCTAGTTGCACCTATGTGTTTGCATGTGCATACTTCTCCACATGCATAAGGAAAAGAAATAGGTCAGTGCCACAAAAAGAGAAAAATAAAGAAATGAGCAGTAAGGCAAGTAGAAAGCAAAAAGAAATCAACCTTGGGTTTCTTACCTTCTATAAAAACTTTTCAAGAAGGACCAAGGCCATGTCAATCCATCGCCCTCATCCATTTTAAACCTCCACCCATCTTTCCCAAGCCTTTCCCATTCATTTTTCTCATTGTCCTAAAGTGCTACAGGAAAGTTCTATGTCGCTATGGGATTTGAAAAAAACAAAGGCCAAAAATTGTTTTTACCATATGTTGAAAAATATGCATCCATTGGCTCAGTTGTTTCATTGGGAGATGCATATGCATGATGGTAACATTCTCAAGAAATTTTAGCAAATTCTAGTGCATATATTTTGATAAATTAACTACCATCACCTACAACCATTTTTAATTTTTCTCAATATTTGTGCATGCATTAGCTAATAATTTTTATGTGGAGATGCATAATGATGATGCAAACATGCTCAATATTTTGTAGGTGAATCCAATCTAATATTTGTGATATATGGATTAAACAAATCTTCTAGAAGATTGTCCTGTAGTTCTATAGGATTGACCAAAATTGCTACAGGATTGTGATCGACATAGAGCATGAGTTCATATCCTATGTTTTCCATGGGGGAATGAAAGGAGATGTCCACCACACCACCATCAACCATCCTCCACCCTATTTAGTCACTTATCCACCAAAATAATGGTATTTGTCCTTAAAAATCCTTATCTTTACCCCTTCTTTCATTATTTTCACCAAAACCAAAGATTCTAGTTCTTGTCCACAAGTTTAACATGGATTATCAGAGATTTTGGATGCATTTTGTGAAGGTTATTGTGATCGTAGGGGGGTCTATGTGATTGGTACATGAAAGAACCCAATCTTGTAGTAGTATGCACAAGCCCTCTAGAACCATAATCAAAAGCACTTGGAAGTACCTGAATCAAGAATTAACCATCATGAAGCAGTGATGGATCACATCCTTGATCTTGGGTAGCCATAACAATTCTGCATGGTTTCTATAGGTTCACTGCTCATCTCCAACAACAACAACCTTATGCACCATCAACAAGACCTATAGTGGCAACATTTAGTCAAGCACATCTCTTTAAGATATGTACAAAAGAAAGAAAGAGAAATGTTTCCAAAGAAGAACTGAAGCATGGAGAAACTAGTACAAGAAATGGAACCTCAAACAATCAGCAAATCAACCACCATTTTTAGAGCAACATGCAGACATCAAGGAAACCAACACTTCGGAATTGGAAATCAGTCACCATGGGCATCTAAAGATTACAACCCTAATCCTTCAGTAGCTACAGGTCCTCCTGATTAGTTGCTACATAATTATTGACCACCTAGAAAAGAGGTAGTGCTTGATTCGAAGAGCGTCCGCATGAAAGAAAAAGACCTACATCATCAAGTTTGAACCAACAGAGAACACAAAATTTCACATTTTTCTCAAGAAATTGTAGGAAGCAAGGGAGAGAAAAAAAATAACCTCACAGAAGACATTAAAAATAAACCGCAGTCATGTCCAAATCTACCATGCAACCATTCAATGATTAACACATAAGCAAGAAACCTCTAACAATAGGCAATGATGAATTGGGTCACCATACAAAACCTTCAACACAACATTGTGCTCCAACAACATCTGCAGAACAAGTCTTCAATCCAAGACATCAACACCATCAGGAAACTCCATAGGTAGGCAAGGTATGTAATCGAATCCTTTCAGTGTCATGAGTGCTATGTAATTTCTCTTTTGTGTGTCTACGTATTGGTGGTCAATAAAGGAAACCATCCACAAGTTAAATTTTTGGCCAAACTTAATCTTTACCTAGCCTCATTTTCATCTCCCACTAGCCTCATTTTCATCTAACGTTGTTTTCATCACCATTAGTCTCATTTTCATCTAACCTTATTTTCGTCACCCTCAAGAAGAAAGGGAGATTTGTTGCTCATAAGTTTTTTTTTGCTACAGGGTTACCAACAAAGGTTTAATTTAATTGCAATTGCATGATACAATGAAGGAAATTCCATGAATTCAGGGTATGAATTAACTTTGTTGTTACAAGTATCATCAAAGTTGCACAGTGTTAAATCCTCCAAGGCTTAGAGATCTTCATTCATCATAGTTAGAACCCAAATATTTTATCAAATATTTTTATAAGGATTCAATGGTTATTCTCAAGAGTCATGAGTAAGAAACACCTTGATATTATTAGCACCTTAAAGGCAAGGAGGCCCACTACCACAGTCGAGAGTTAAGTTACATATACCATAGGTCTTATAAACTTCTACAAGATAAAGACTGTGTGCTACAAGATTCAAACTACATGCTACAAGATTGTTCTCAGGTTCTACAATATTTTTCTGAGGGGTGCAAAAGAGCCTAAAATTGAGAAATTTTTTTAGAAAAACCATAGATTCACAAAGAAACCTCTAAGGGAAGGGTAACTACCTATTTTTCCTCCTCACTTGTGGATAAGAAGCTTGCACAACTATTCAATTTTTTTCCAAAGAACATCCTATAGAAAATCTTTGAAAAAGAACTTGTAGTATGAATCTTCCTTGTGAATTGAGAATGATAGTAGGGGAATGGGATTAATTTTAATTTGGGCATGAATTTTTTCCTTTCCCTAGCAACCAAAAGTAACATGCTCTTTTTTTTCCTGTTTTGAAAACTTAATTGGCTTAGAAAATCCTAAAATTGATAATTGATAGGAGAAATGTCTTGCCAAACTTTGGGAAAATTACAATGAAAGTAACGGGGAGTGGTTTTAATAGAAGAGAGCCACAAAAGACACATCCAAAATGGAGTCAATTATAAGGGAAAGGGAGGGAAGGAAAACCAGACCAACTATGTCCATCAAACTAGTATCAGGATCATAGTGGCCTCCTAGAGCAGGGCCATCCATGGTTGAGTTCTATTCAGAAGAAACCACCTCTACAACTGCCTAAGACATCAAGAAGATACCAAAGGACACCATGACAAAGGCAAGGAATAAGAAGAAGGTTGAGTAAAAAATTTAGTGGGGGGGAGATGATGAGCTCCAAAATTTTATATTTTATTAGGCCCATTTGATTATTTCTAGACACTTAAAACCTTTATTTTACCCCCTTACTTACACATCATAGATTTATTTCGTATTATTAATGAGTCCATAGGAATTTGGTTTATCCTTGCTTATTTTGTCCCTAATATTATTTATTTTTGAAGGATATTGAGAGAATAATGAGTAAATTATGAATGAGATAATATAGGGATTTGTTCCCTACTATAGGTAGGACTAAGATTTGATAATAAATGAACAAGGATATTATGAAATTATTGAACACATTTTGGAGCTCCAGTGATTGAGAAAATCTAGGAATGTGCTCCCTATCGTTTAATGAAGATTCCTATTTTTGGTAACCAAATATAATTTATGAGGGATTTTGGAGGGGAAATCTACCTCTTTTCAAGGAGGATGATTCCCCATCAATTTGTATAAGTACAAATTCGAATTTTCCTATGGGGGAATGTATTTCTTAGTCTTCTTGAGGAGAAAACTTATTATTTAGCAGCGCTACTTTCATTTCTAGCATAGATGTACTTGTATTGATTCAAATAGTGAATTTTGGTGTCATTTTGAACTTCTAAATCTTGGTTTCCTTCATAGCACTCTGGTTATCCTTGGGATTGGCCATCCTAGGAGCCATAGAGCCCTGTTGTACAATTTATTTATTTTCTTTGAATGTCTTTTTTACTTGTGTCTCTTATTTATGTATTTAGCGTTCATGCTTCCTTTGTTGTAGCTTATATTGGTTAAATGATTGAAGTGAGTTATTTTTCAGGTTATTTACAAAGTCACAAGCATGATACATCTTTATAAAAACTTTTAAATATCGTATTCATCATTGAGTTACTTGGACTAGTTCACTAGTTCACAAATCTAGAATTTCTGGAAGTCTCTTGTAGCAAAATAGTAGTAATTGTCTACTAATTTTTAAAACATGTTAATAATATTATTTCGAGTTGATTCCACTTGTATTGAGACATATAAAAATTCAATTGAATAACAAAATTTACCCCATATCATTTTCACTTGATCATGTTAGGCATTTGGTAGGTTAACTAGCTCATTGATTCTTGAATTTCTAGGTTTTGTAGTGATTTTTTGCTATTTTTTACTGCATGCTAAAAATGGTATTTTTGAGTGATTCCACTTGATTCGAGCCTTAGGACATCCTACTTAATGAAATAATTCACCCCATATCATTTTCATTCGATTTTCTTGGTCATTTAGGGAGTTAAATTGGAGGACATACTAGATGGCATATTGGGTATTATAGTCTTTGCAAGTATAATAATCATAATAGTTTTGTGGTGTGCAGGTAATACTATTGATTTGCAGGGTTAGCATTGTCATCCTGCATTCCTCCTACCATCATCAAACTATTCATCATCACTACACAATGCCTTCAAAACTCTGCCATCGAATGTACATTTTTGGGTCATTGAAGCACACCGTGTGCATTGTTTTTGTGCAAGATGGTCCTTTGAGAGGTACTAAGTTTGGAAAAGACTCATACAACCTTCATATACATTCTTCTACACTTTACCACCTTTATATAACCTTTTTCCACTCTCATAATTCGCATAGATCCAATCTTGTAGCAAAACATGGCAATCTTGTAACATCTTATGGCAATCCTGTAACACCGTTTAAACTTGGCCAAATTTTCTCCAAAAGCTTGTTTTTTTCCTCTTAACCTTGAGCAATGACCCTTAGAATCTGAAACCATAATTGAGGAATACTAAATACCACTTACAAATTTTATTTCTACCATTGCAACACATTCCAACAATTAAGGGTTAGTAGACAGGTCATGAATTGAATGACACAATGATGATTTTCATGATTACTTTATGAAGCACCTAATGAACTTTTTTACTAGGCCTAATCTCTTTTGAATGCAGTGGTTGATATTTGGTTCATGCTATTTACTTTATGCAATTAGAATAGGTTTTCTTTGCTTGCCTTTTTTTTTTTTGTGTGTAAAGACTGAACTAATATATTAAAAAGAGAGAAAAGGTATTTACAAAGAGGCATTGCCTCTGAGAGAGTCATGAAGCTCTCTCTTTCAAGAGACCATTACAAAACTGAGCTAGTTTACTGCTCTTACAACATGAATCAATGTGTAAATCAGAGCAGGAAAGCAAAAATTTACAACCAAAAAGCATTGACTTGACATAGTTACATTGGACAAAAAACCCGCAGCATTCGAGAACTGGCCTTGCCAGCCTACGGTGGGTCGTCGAGCTAAGAGTTTTGACGTTAAACAGACATAAAAACTCAAAACATGTAAACTGAAAACAGACATAAAGACTCAAAAAACCAGAGGCCTGCCTGGTAGCGTCCTCCGCCTTGTTGTCTTTAACCTGGTGCATCACCTCCAGTGCCTTCCTCCTCATCCGATTCGGGTACCCAATCGATCATGAGACCATCTTGCACATCGGTGATCTTCATACCTGGGGGGAGCTTGGGAATCAACTGATTGCGGTGGAAATGGTCTGGCCACTTCTTCATTTGGCCTGTCTGGGCTTCACCTTGCTGTAGTTCAGCCTTACCTTTGTCTTTCTCCTCCATGCCTGGCTGCTGAAGGCTAATACGATGATCCTCCAATTGTCCTTGGACCGTCGTCGCGCTGGGGGATTGAAGCAGGTCCGTGGATGCTGACTGTTCGCTGGTGGTGTCTTCCTCCCTCATCGTGTTTTCCAAAGGGGTCGGAGAGCGCTCCCCCTCTGAATTCTCAGGACTGATGTGATTTTCCTCTTCCTCAGAGAAAATCACCGTAACGAGTGCCGTGACTGTGGGTTTGTCGAGCCTGCTTTTAAAGCAGAATTTCGCAGTTTGGACAGAGTTATCCAGTAAAGTGTCCGAGTCCTCCGAGGCATGGGTAGCGGGGTAAGCCGTTGAAAGCGGCGCAATTATTTGTGGAGACAACCTACCCTTACCTCCCGTTCCACCCCTGTTCCTAGTATGACGACCTCTGCGCGGAGTATCTCTGAAACGGGGCGGCATTTTCCAAATATGCAGTGAGCCAGTTGCACTTCCCCACCACAGACGAAGACCTGTTTGCGGAAAATTTCCCAAATTCTCAGTGGTGAAAGTGCTGCCGCCAACTCTGAATCGTCCCCCCACCCAATTTCGCTCCAGTTCCTGCAGAAAGACCTCAATTATGCCCCTTGGACTTCCCCAATTCTCTATTTCTGTCGCTACTGTCGAGGGGCATTTCCCACTTGATGTTAATCCCCAGCTGGTGTGCTCAGGATTCTGCACTGGAAGTGTCTTCACCCTTTGTGACAGGGAAAACCTCCCTAAAATTCCGCCTCCGACATTCTGAGGCCCAATTCTCTCGTAATCTGCTGCACCCTCCAACAGAATGAACACCACCGCTCTATCTGAACTCTCCCTGCTGTTCTCCATCCTACCTTGGTTAATGTGGCTACCTCCCGCACCCTGTGTACCCATTCCTTGCAGGCGTATTGAATAGCATTCAATACCCATCGCATCCGCCTTTGAAACCATATCAAGTTGCCTCCTGGCCACCTACCTCCATGTGCTTGCGCGTGTCTGCATGGCATGCGCCTTAATTGACAGGTTAAACACCTGCATCCGGGTGAAATTCATCCCCTGCCTGCATGTCTTTTGTCAATAAGGATTGAAATTTAGAAAAATCTGCCTTCGAGGCTATACTCTGTAAAGGCCCCTCGAAGAAATCTTTTTCTCTTTCCACTCCTAGATTAGCCATGAAGTCAGCCAGCTTATTTCCTTCCCGTTTAATGTGTTTGAAAGATATGGCTAGATGAGTTTCGAGCCATTGCTTGAGCGACTCAAGCCTATTAGCTAGTCTCCAGCTACTGCTTACCTTGTGAACAGTTGTTCCCTGTTGTAATTTTGTAGCTATGTTAATCAAGATTTGAGAATCACCTTCCACTATCAGAGGCATATACTGGTATTTTTGTGCAACTTGGAGGCCACACCATAGTCCCTCAAGTTCTGCCACATTGTTGGTATTCCATCCTGTCGAGCCGAAGAATGTGATGAGAGCTTTGCCTTGATGATTTCTGATGAGCCCTCCATATCCTGTGCTTCCCGGGTTCCCTTTCGATGCACCATCGAAATTAAGTTGGAAGACATTGATAGGAGGAGGAGTCCAGCTAGAAGTGGAAGCCTGGAGCTTGGGAGGGTTGTCTTTAGAAGAAATCGTTGTTTGTAATTGAATTTGCCAATTTCCATATATTGCCTGTTCCTGAGGTGTAGTAGGTAGTTCCTCCGTTGACCAGCTTCTGATGGAAAGAGATTCTTGGATATTCTGGTGCAGCATTGTCCAGACCTGCTCCATCTTCATAGCTTGATTTCTGAAAATTCGTCGATTTCTTTCCTTCCACACATTCCACATTAGTAAGCCTGGGATTATTTGCCATAGAGTGTTGAGGAAGCTGCTTTGAAATGGCTGTTGAGCCCAGTTGCGAAGCGTGCTTTTGAGATCCCCCAGCACGCGTCCTTCCTTTCTGCACCGAAAGGTTACCTTTTCCCACAATTGTCTGGCCAGCGGACAAGTTTGCATGAGGTGTAGGGATGACTCCTCTTCTTGATTACAATTTAGGCATATTGAAGGTCCCTCAAATTTCCGTTTTCTTAGATTATCCCAGGTAAGAATTTTGTTATGTGCTAGAAGCCATAGAAACGTGGATACCTTCGGCCAAATGGGCAGCTTCCAAATTTTTTCCCATAGTTTGTCCTTAGTTGCCTAGTCTTTTATAATGAGTTGATAGGCCTCTTTGGTAGTGAAGATACCCTTCTCTGCATATCCCCATCGAAGCACATCCCTTCCGTCCATCTTTAATATTTTCCTTTTTAGTAGTTCTGCATATAAGGCCTGTTTGGTACTCTCCAAGCTAGTTGGTATGATGCTCTGCGCCTCCAACCATTCTCTCTGGTCTTGAGCCGGATGTTTCCAATATTTATTGACTTTGTCCAACTGATTTATTTCCCGACCTGGGAGCCCCTGAATTATACTATTTAGGTTTGGGAATTGCTGCCAGGAGTCTCCCCAGAACCTTGCTGTGCCTCCATCTCTGACTTCCCAAAAACTATGCCTTTGGATTAATTCTTTGTGTCTGATTGCCGAGTTCCATATTACTGATCCTTTACTGACCTCTGACATTCTGAGATGCTCTTCTAGTGGAAGATTGCGAGCATATTTTGAGGTCCAGAGGGTGGCCCACTAAGTTTCTGAATTAGTTAGCCACTTCCACCAGATATTTGCTCCCATAATTATGTTGCTGTGTTCAGGGTCTCTTAAACCAATACCTCCTACTATTTTTGGAAGGGTGGCCTTCTCCCATTTTATCAGAGCCCATTTTCGATTTGGGCCTGAACTTCCCCTAAGGAAATTGCGCTGCAGCTATTTAATTGCTTTGAGGACCCATTTTGGCGCTGCCATGATGGAGAACAGATACAGAGGCATAGACTGAAGAACTGCTTTGATAAGAATAACTCTACTGGCCATGTTGAGAGCCCTATGGGTCCATAGGAAGAGTCTGGCTTCCAGCTTTTCTAGCAGGTGAGTCCAAGCGGCATGCTTAAGAGCCGATGCTATTAATGGTGCCCCTAGATATTTGGACGGCAAGGTTGCTATAGTAAATCCAAGAATTCAAGCTATGGCTCTTTGGGTCACGGGAGGCGTGTTAAAGAAAAAGAGCTGGGATTTGACTCTGTTTATGAGAGCGCTTGAGGCAAGATAAAAATTGTTGAGCAAGGCATTGAAGGATCTGGCTTCCTGAACAGAGGGGTGGCCAAAAAGCATGTTGTCATCAACAAATTTCTGATGAGAAACAGCGGGTGCCTGGTGGAGGGAAATACCTTTTATTTTGCGGGATAGGAGGGCTACTTTTATACTACGACCCAAACCTTCAGCCATGATAACAAACAAGAACGGAGAGAGAGGATCTCCTTGCCTAATTCCTAAGGATGGGCGGAAAGTGGAAGAGGGAATGCCATTGATAAGAATTGAGAAGAAAGCGGAAGAAATTAGACTACTTACCCATCGTACCCATGCTGGAGCAAAACCAAAAGCGTGAAGAATTGATTGCATATACTCCCAACTTATACTGTCAAATGCTTTGGATAAATCTATCTTTAAAAGCATACCTAGTTTTTTCTGATGCTTCAGTGAGTGTATGACTTCATGAGTGAGGATTATCCCGTCCGTTATCTGTCGTCCCTCGACATAGCCTGATTGTTCCGGCGAAATTATGAGAGACAGTAGGGGCTTCAGACGAAGAGAAATTACCTTAGAAACAATTTTGTAGATTATGTTGCATAGAGCAATTGGCTGATATTTATCTGGTGAAGGGGAATCCTCTGCTTTGGGTATCAGAGCAATGAATGTAGCATTCATGCCTTGGTACATCCATCTAAGCATTCGTGATTCTTCCGCTACTTGCCAAACCTCCCATTTAATCGTTTCCCAGAAGTGTTGGAAAAAGTTTGCTGTGAAACCATCGGGGCCTGGTGCTTTCCTTGCTTTTAGGAGGTTCACCGCTTCTTCTACCTCTTGGAGACTAATCGGTTTGAGGAGGAGAGTGTTGTGGTCCTCAGTGATTAATCTAGGAATGTGGCTGGTGATTTTATCAATCGCCTCCTTCCTATTAATGTTAGGTTCCTGGTTCATTCTTTTGAAATAATTGTAGAATTCCTTTTCTATTCCTTCATGAGTTTCGATCCTGTTACCTTGTTCATCCATGACATAGGAGATTTGGTTGCTCATTTGTCTATGTACTGTTGTTTTGTGGAAGAATTTCGTGTTTCGCTCTCCTTCCTTTAGCCATTGAACTCTGGACTTTTGCCGCCACAAAATTTCCTCCTGTCTTTCTCGTTCTAAGATTTTTTGCTCCGTGTCTTTCTCCTTCTGAATCAAATCTACTGTCCTTCCCTCTGTTATTATTTTCTGCTGAATTGTCTTCATTTCCTTGTTGAGAAGTTCTTTTGCCTTGAAGATGTTACCAAACGTTGATTTGTTCCAGCGTTTGATCTCCTCTTTTAGGCATTTTAGCTTCTTATGAAACTTGGCCATTTTCGAATCTTCCATTGGATTAAGATTTTTCCATGTGCTTCTGACAAAATCATGGAAGTTCGGATGGCTGAGCCAGAATGCTTCAAATCTGAAGGGACGGTGTGTATTATTACCTGGTCTGTTCCAATGCAAAGCAATAGGCCAGTGATCTAAGCCCGAATAAGGCAGTATGGACGCAGTGAATTCTCCTCCTATATGGACCGCATTGTCGGATATTAAGAAGCGATCCAGGCGCGAGGCTATTTGCTGAGGCTCCGCCCTCTTATTGCTCCAGGTATAGAGTCCATTGATTGTCAGTAGATCTATAAGCCAGTTGTCCTGAATGAAATCTTTCAGAGCTGATCCATCCCTGTTTACTCTACATCTTCCTCCTTTTTTCTCCTCCTTGGTTGCTATCATATTAAAATCTCCTCCAGAGACCCAAAGCGGTTGAGTCCTGTTTTCATTTAGCTGCCTTAACCTTTCAAGCATCGCCGCTTTTGATTGGGATTCTTGCGGGAAGTAAACATTTGTTAGATGACCATAAATGTTTGTTCCCAGAAGATGAAAGGTCGCTTGGATAAAATGTTTATTTGCATGCATGTTTTCCAATTGGATTTTCCTGGCATCCCAAAGTATAGAGAGACCCCCTGAAGCTCCCTATGCATCTACTGCCGTCACTTGACCCCCTGGCCATGCTTTGGCTGCTATTTTTTCCAAAGAAATCGACTTACATTTGGTTTCCTGCAGAAAAAGGATTGCTGGCCTTTCCTCCATAAGCATATTTTTAAGTAGCTTTCCTTTTCTGGGGCTGTTGAGCCCTCTAATGTTCCATGAGATTAGCTTCATTGAGAGGGTTTGGGATCTGTGTTGAAGTACTTGGTGAGTTTGGCATATCTGCCAGACTCAACCAAAACCTCTCCAATCTTGATAGTTCTTTCTAAGGTGGTTTTCCTTCCTCTCTTTTTGCTGTCCTTGGAAATGAACTTCCCATCCCACTGACTGCCTATTTGAACACCCAATGAGTATTTTCTTTGCGCTCTTTGGAGCACCTCTACTAAATTATCTACTTGTTGATCAAGAATTTTATCAAAGTTACCTGTTTGACAAGCATGTTCCAGGCTGAGGATGTCAAGTTCCCCAATATCTATTGGTTCTGTATCATCCTCCATGAAGTGTGGGACTGGATCGCTATCCGTTGTTTCTTTCTCTTTACTTCCATTGATAATGTTGTTGTCGATTTCCATGTCTGGATTGCTCCACATTTCAGGTGCCGATTCATGCTTATCCTCTCCTTGTACGTTCTCCTTATCCCTGTCATTCAATTGTTGGCCTGTTTCCGAGGCTTGCTTCGCCTTCCCTTTGTTGGGCTTGGGATTTGGCCGGTTTTGCATTTCCTCTTGATCTAAGACTGCAAAGCTGTTACTTGTGGAGGGTTTTGCAGGTTCTTTTGTTGATGTCTTTGGAGGTCCGCTTGATTTCCTGCTTCCTCTTCTTCGATTAGTAACCTTGGGGAAGCCATCCTCTGCTTGTTGGTTCTGGTTTGCTGGGTCCGTGGGTTTGATATTCATAGGACAGTCCCTGAATAGATGTCCTAATGCATGACATTTCCTACACCTGAACGGTACATGCTCGTAGTCTATTAATTGAATCCAATCTTCATCTTCATGAAAAAGACATACCGTATCAGGTAAGGGTTTTTTCAGGTCCATATAGACACAGATCCTTGCATATGAAGCATGAGAGGTCAGCTTGATTGTTTTCGTTTCCTCAACAATCTTGACAAATTTGCCTAATACTGCACCAATGGCCTTTAGGGAGTCCTCCTCCTAGTATTCCCATGGTAGGGAGTAGAGTCTAATCCACACTGGTGCCCAGCTCAGGTCTTCCTTATCTGGGTTGAAGCGGGCTACCCATTCCCTCAAAAAGAGCCCAGCCGAGTTGAAGAAGTAAGGACCTCCATCAATAACCCTATTTCGGTCTTCCAAGCAGTTGAAGATGGCTGTAAAGAAGCCTTTCGGCCCTAACAGAAGGGTGATCTGTCCCTTTGGCCTCCATTTGGCATCGATCCAGGTTCTTAGGGCTCTTTCATTGGGCCAGAAGCCAATAAATTTGCCTATAAGGGCGTGGTCCCTCATATATTGTATTATGGCGTTGATACGATGCCCTGGTAACTCCACCTCTGGCCGATGTGTGGCTATTGGCTTGAAGGTTGATGAACTAACCTGAGGCCTGTCTAATTTTGCATGTTCCTCCTGTGTCTACTGGTCGTCCTTCGCATTTCCTGCTTTAAACGCTGCTTCCTCTCTCGTATCGCCAATGGGTCTTTTTTGCCTATCAAGTCCTAGAGAGGACCCCTCTCCAACCCCCTGAGGGGCGGTCATGATGACCCTCAGCCCCGAAAGCTGGCCCGATCCGCTCTCTGCCCCCGTCAGGACTGGTGCCTCTGTGCAAGCCTGCCGTAGCAGGTAATCGCAGAAACCCTAGTTTCTGCCTGGAGCCCGTGATCGCCCAACCGCAACGCTCTCTCCGATCTTCCCACTTTCGAATTCGCTTTCCTTTTGTTTCTTGCAATAGGTTAACGTTTCCATTTTTGCAATTAGTTTAGGTTCAATTTCATGATATTCACTTCATTGCACCAGATCAATGAAAGGACACATTTAATGTTGCAAATATAGTGCTGACACCTCTTAAGTTTGTACAAACCCAAGATTTATAATTAAATCTAGTAGCCTTGGAAGTTGCAACATTCTTGTTGCAATACCAAGGGTCATCACTTCTTGGCACCGTTGCTGGAGAGGTGTAAAAGAATGCATTGTTTTATTCCTAGTTGATTCGTTTCCTTTAATTTCCACAAAAAAAAGTAAAATAAAAAATTAGGCATATTACATTGCATTAGCGTTCTTATTCTAATTTTATGAAAACAAAAAAAAAAAATACTTCTCCAACACCAAACCCCCCCATTTGATCACATGGTACAGTAAGAACCACTTCACCATCCACTTTTGCAGGTAGAAGAAGAAGAGGTGGAAGAGAAGGTAGAAGAAATGGATGAAGATGATGATAATGAGGAATATCCTCTTGGATTTGTCATTCAAGATACTGATAATAGTGTTCACATAAAGAACATCCCTCCATATTTCCTTCCCAACTTCCATGGTATGAGGTGAGAGGATCCATAAGCATTTCTATTTGAATTTGAAATACATTGTAGATCTTATGGTTACTTATTAAACACTCAAAAATTGAGATTGTTTCTGACAACATTGAATGATAGAACTCATAAATGGTTTATGAGTTTATGGAATAATTCAAAAAGATCATGGAAAGATATGCAAAAGATATTTCTAGAAAAATATAAAGATCGTGATCTTAAAGAAGAAATATTTAGAATGACTAAAAAAGAATATGAGAGCCTTGAGGATCCAATAGAGAGATTCATGTATAATATTAATAGGGAAAAAATACATCATTTAGGATTTTCCATGCTAAAAACCCTCTTACTTAGAACAATTAGGGATGAATGGATTGATATCCTTAATCTCATGAGTACAGGTGATGTATACCAATTATCATTTGAAGAAATTTATGAAATATGCAAGCACATATTAAGAGGAAGAGCATAATTAAGTAAATCATCATCGAGATTGGTAAGTCAAGATGAATTTGGAAATTTGCTTGATAAAAAAAAAAACAACTCTTTGAACAAGTAGAAATGTTAAGAAAGCAAAATGAGAAAAAAAGATGTTGATATTTATTTTATCCATGCAAAATCACATGCCACTAAATATTTCCCATAATTACCAATGTTGAAGGAAGTTTACGAGGAGGACATGGAAGCAAGTCAATCACCAAAGCAACTCTGTTATGTAGCTCCAAGAAGACCATGGAAACTTAGTCAACCTGGAATGATGCAAGAACCTAATTCACAATTTCAAGGTTATGTACATCCATCATAAAGTAATTGGAATAGACTCTTTCCTTGGAAAACTTGGTCATCTCAACCCCAAAACCAATCTTGGAAACAAGGTTGGCAAGGACCTTATGGGAGAAATCTACAATATCCTCAATATTTTAGTCAATATCCTCCATACCTAGCTCCATGCTTTCCCTACCATCCACCTCCCCTAGAACCACAACCTCAACCACATCCATATCAAAGTCCCACTCCCATTCAACTACCTGTAACACTATTTTCCAACCAAAACAACGAAGTAGATCAACCCACTTACAATGTTTAGGTACAATACTTCCAAACAAATCCTCTTGACATAAATGGTATTCATCTTAGATCAGACCCACAATATTGCAAAAAAGGGATTCTCTTGATGTCATTGAAGGACAACATTAAAAAAATAAGATTCAAATGAGGAGACCAAGGAATAATGGACTACATTTTATGGAGAGAAAACATTAGAATCAAAGATTGAGAAAGTTCCATTATGATTACCATCATATCATCCATGTGTTCAAGAGAATAATCAACAAAAATAAGAAGATATGAATTGCATGGAAGAAGAGGAAATACCAAATAATCTAAATGATCAAGTAAACTAAGGGCATCACAACTATATTGAAATTTGGTTCTAGACAATCACCAAGTTGCAGCAGCATGTTCTTCTTCAATAATTGTTGATCTCATGTCAATCAAAGAAGTTGATCTCTCACATGTTGGTATATCTTGAAGCACATATTTCAAACGTGTATATGAGTATTTTTCTTCTTGGTACGTATATGGATACATTGGAGGTGTTCCTATACTTGAAACATATTTTATTTTTTTCAAGAAGTATAGGATAGAAAAAGTAAATAAAAAAATGGAAAAAGAGAAAAAAAAAAAAGAAAAGTGAAAAAAT
>APFE030165773.1:36288-100395 GCA_000404065.3 Pinus taeda
AAAAAAAAGAAAAGTGAAAAAATAAAATCTCAGGTGAAAACCTCCTTTGAGGCACATGATATTGGCTTATTGATTGAAAACCTCCATGGGGTCATCAATGATTTGGAAAAAATACAAAAAATAAGAAGTCCTAGGTGAAAACCTCTTTTGAGGTGCCTATGCATACCTATTAGTTTAAAACCTCATTGAGGCAGCTAGTATGCCTAAAGAAAAAAATGAAAAAAAGAGAATGCCAGGGAGGCTACTAGGGCTATGAAGGATATGGATATAGATGAATAGGTTGATCTAAGGATGAGAAACAGTTTCAGTAGGGGGGTGATGATGAGGCTCGTCAATAGGTAAACTATATGGGTCACAATGGCCACTCTCCATCTTATTAAATTGTCTTTTCTCACATTTATTTATAGATTTTATTATATTTTGCTTAATGAGAAGAGTAAAAGTGAGTTACTATGTCCTATGGCCTAATGTGTGTTAAATGCAAGAAATTGGAGCAGTTTTGAGTTGACTTGAGTTCGGGGACTCAGAGTAGACAAGTAAGAGAGATTATAGGAAGAGGTACCCCTCCTTAACTCCTCAGATCATTCAAAGATTCTACCACTCTATCTCATCAGCTCGATGTCACTGGTATCCAAGCAAATCATGTCCATTGGCAGCCAAGCCAGTCCTAGTCAAGGAAGAGTTATTCTTGAGTTATGAAGCCTAGTATCCCTATTTTATAGGGATCTGTTGGTAGCTCTAGTTTTGTATAAATAAGAAATCTAAGGGACTCATTAGAATTTGAAGTTTTATAGTAGCTAAAAGGCCATTAAGCTTAATCAAATTTGACTATTATTGTGATGATGTATTTGACATTTTTATGATAATTATAAATTCCGTTTTGATCCAACACCAATTTGACTCAGAGGGTTGAACCTCTTGGGTTAGGGCCCAACCCTAGCAGCAAAAGTTCCTCTCCTTTGTATCTATATTCTTAGTTTAGAATGTTGATTTATTGTTTAAGTTTATTTCTATTTTCTATGCAGCTTACAAATTTGATCAAAGTTGTTTCTTATCCATGCTTTCATTAGTTTAAAGAGTAGATTAGTGTTGTGGTCTAGCGAAGGAAAATATACCAGAAAAACTTGTGACAATGGCCCCTATCCCATCTCTATTATGGGATCATGATTAGGGGATCCTACTCTCACAACCTGAAAACAAATTTTGTCCTTTAGGTTAAGTTTCATTTTTAGCTAGATAACTATTTATGATTCCTTTTAAAAATTTGAAGTTGTTAGTTTGCTTCTTAAGATTGTTGTATCTTACAAGGTAGTCCATTCCATAGATCTTGTCTCCAACAATAGTTAGGCCATACTTTCTAAATTCAACTCATATTTTCCATGTTGACATGAAATAATTCGTAAATGAAAAGAGAAACATGTTTTATTATAGGTATTGTTGATCTACTGGAAAGGGACATCTCCAACAAACTCCACCTAAGTCTTCTCCACCTTATGTTGAAGCATACCAACCCATACTCCAAACCTCTGTTTTCCAGCCACCCTGAGCAAGTTGCTTGAGCAGAACCAGACTTCTTGAAGTGTTGGGCTTTCCATTGGGTGATGTTCACACCCCTACACCTTATGTAACTGACATTCACCTTTCCAAGACTTCATATCACCATTATTTTCCTTCAAAACCTCTCATCCAAATTCCTATAGAAGTATATGACATCTTGTAGAATTTTCTTGTAGCAAACCTGTAGCTGTCTGTTTTGACCCAATATTGACCTGAAATGGTAGTATAGCCTAGTGTAGGAGTAGGTTAATGCCTCATCTTGGAATCCATGAACAAAAGTTCCACCTAGACCAACCTTTTCATTTCTTTCCCTCCTACAAGATCAGATAACATTAGCTTTTATATTTCTGAATTTAGCAATTCGAACCTTTATCTATTCTACAAGTGTGAAGGAGCTAATTAAATGCATACATATTTGGATTTCGAAATGATATAATAACTTCCTATTTTCAAGTAGTTCTAGTAGCTAGATTATCATGTGTAAGGTTAGCATAGTTTCCGTCCTACAAGAGATTTGTGTCATTTCGTAGCTAGATGATTTATGTCATATCATAACATTTACAAGTTAGCAACTTTCATTTCCTGAATTAAAAAGCATTTAATTTTCCTGCATTAGAACTAGTTTTACATTCCAATAACAGTAGTAAAAATCACTTTAGTCCAATATAGGAATGTTCTTGAACCCTAATGGTCAAGTTCCCCAGTTGAGAAGCGACATGAATAGAATGATGCATCTACTGTGTATGTAGCACTGTCACCTCCAAGTTTGTATGAAACCCCAGGTTGATAAAGTAAGGTTGGTAGTCCTAGGAGTTGCAACATTCTTGCTGCAATACTAAGGCTCATCAACCATCACCTGTAGACACCTTTTTAGATACCTATAGACACATCTGTAGACATACCAAGCTTCTCTCCAAGCATTCTTCTCCAAACACCAAGCTATTCTCCCCCTCTGACATAAAGGGAAAAGGGTTGACCAGTGGTGAAACAAGACTTCTTTCTCCCTTTGTAGAGAGGATCATTGTAGGTCTGATCTATAGAATATGAACACTGACCATGCTCCCTATGAGAATATGCTAAATCTTCTGAAAGATTTTCAATGGAGTACATGACTCTATGACTCAAACAAGTATGACCTTTCCTATCACCAATGATCCAGGTGGATATTGGTGGCCACCTACCAAGTCCATCTGGACCCCCATCATTGTTTCTCTCAGCATTTTCAGTTTCCTTAATTGTAGCACAACTTACTATTTTTAGCAATTTTTTAGGGCCTGAACTTCCGGAGCCGTTTTGAGGCCCTAAACGACGTTTTTTGGGAAATATGGGGGAAACATGTGTCCATGGACTGATGTTTCCCTTCCCAAAGTGGTAGTTCTCGGATAGATCTTTCTAACGAGCTATCGTACGCGTCAAACGGAGATCATATGCCAAAGTTACGACCCGGAAATTGATGTAACCAATTTACCAAACGGGGCCCAAAATTTGGCATTTCATATGCTAGGGTTTTAGGTTTGGATGTAAAGGGTTTTTCATGTTTCTCAACAATAAATATGGCCTCCGAGCCTCATTGTAAACATAGTTCAGAGGCATGTAGTCACCACATCTCTTCTCAGAGATAAACTACCATTGCCCTAGCTGGTTTATTTCCATTTCTGGTTGTAAGAATATTTCAGTATTTTCCATTAATGAAATGAAGTATTATTTCCACTGCATATTTGTGTATATGGTTATCTCTGTATTCTGTTGCGTTCCCAATTAAATCCAGATTGCATGGAACAAGCTGCAACTGATCGGATCATGGACACACAGATCAAGAACACTCGCCACCAGAATATCCAACTATATCGAGTTATCAAAGTAGGTCAATTCCTTCACCAGGGCAAGTGGCTCACCAGGGACCAAGTTCAGCAAAAGTTTCCTCATCTCATGGAGGAACTCAACGCAATGGGGACCATTGCTTCCTAAGGGGGGAGGAATGATCCAGGTGGCTATTTGTGGCCACCTACCAAGTCCATCTGGACCCCCATCATTGTTTCTCTCAGCATTTTCAGTTTCTTAATTGTAGCACAACTTACTATTTTTAGTAGTTTTTTGGGTCCTGAACTTCCGGAGCCGTTTTAAGGCCCTAAACAACGTTTTTTGGGAAATCTGGGGGCAACATGGGTCCATGGACTGATGTTGCCCTTCCCAAAGTGGTAATTCTTGGATAGATCTTTCTAACGAGCTATCGTACGCGTCAAACGGAGATCATATGCCAAAGTTACGACCCCGAAAAATTGATGTACCAATTTACCCAAACGGGGCCCACAATTTGGCATTTCATCTTCTAGGGTTAGGTTTTGTGATGTGAAGGGTTTTTCATTGTTTCTCAACAATAAATAGGCCTCCGAGCCTCATTGTAACACAGTTCAGAGGAATGTAGTCACCACATCTCTTCTCAGAGATAAGCTACCATTGCCCTAGCTGGTTTATTTCCATTTCTGGTTGTAAGCATATTTCCGTATTTTCCATTAATGAAATGAAGTATTATTTCCGCTGCATATTTGTGTATATGGTTATCTCTGTATTCTGTTGCGTTCCTGATTAAATCCAGATTGCATGGAACAAGCTGCAACTCATCGGATCATGGACACACAGATCAAGAACACTCGCCACCAGAATATCCAACTATATTGAGTTGTCAAAGCAGGCCAATTCCTTCACCAACGCAAGTGGCTCACCAGGGACCAAGTTCAGCAAAAGTTTCCTCATCTCATGGAGGAACTCAATGCAATGGGGACCATTTCTTCCTAAGGGGGGAGGAATGATCCAGGTGGATATTGGTGGCCACCTGCCAAGTCCATCTAGACCCCCATCATTGTTTCTCTCAGCATTTTCAGTTTCCTTAATTGTAGCACAACTTACTATTTTTAGCAGTTTTTCAAGTCCTAAACTTCCGGAGACATTTTGAGGCCCTAAACGACATTTTTTGGGAAATCTGGTGGCAACATGGGTCCATGGACCGATGTTGCCCTTCCCAAAGTGGTAGTTCTCGGATAGATCTTTCTAACGAGCTATCGTACGCGTCAAACGGAAAGCATATGCCAAAGTTACGACCCCGGGAAATTGATGTACCAATTTACCCAAACGGAGCCCACAATTTGGCATTTCATCTTCTAGGGTAAGGTTTTGGGATGTGAAGGGTTTTTCATTGTTTTGCAACAATAAATAGGCCTCCGAGCCTCATTGTAACACAGTTCAGAGGCATGTAGTCACCACATCTCTTCTCAGAGATAAGCTACCATCGCCCTAGCTGGTTTATTTCCATTTCTGGTTGTAAGCATATTTCGATATTTTCCATTAATGAAATGAAGCATTGTTTCCGCTGCATCTTTGTGTATATGGTTATCTCTGTATTTTGTTGCGTTCCTGTTTAAATACGGATCATGGGTTGGCTATTGTGTTTGGGGGTAGTGACCTAAACCATGCCCTCACATCACTAGTTAAGCTCTGGACAAAAATTTTCATCCTAACATCATTATCATCAATCTCATAGTTTTCGAAATAATCTATCATTCTCTTGGTATGTTGTTGAGCAGTGTAAGTGCATGTACTGTCGAAATAGGTAATTTTTCCCTGATAATCTTGTGGCATAGCCCCTGGGTTGGCAGGCAACTGTAGGGGAGCATATCTATTTGCCATGTTGGCAGGATAAGGTGGGACAACTGGAAGGACAGGGATACGGGCTGAGATAAGTGTTGTGGAAGGAGGGGCAGAAAGGAGAGTTTGGGGTAATGAAGGTGTACTGGAAGAAGCTACAGCAGTGGGGATGAGGGTTTGAGGATTAGGTGCGGTAGGTTCAGTCTGAATAGGTTTCTGTCGAGCTAGTTCAAGGTTTGAATCAGCAAAACTCTCTGGATTTTCTGATTTCCTAAGGCTCTTAGCAATCAGATTTGGATTGTCAAAAATAGCTGGAGGATTTGGGTCAGGGTTTGACCTAGTTGTTGAGTCTTGAAAATGTCATTCATTTCCATTACACATTCACTATTATGTCCATTATATCACCTCCATTTCACTACTATGTCACCACATTCATCCCACTTTCATTATCATTGGGCCACATTTATGTTTTTCCAAACTTTATTAATTCTAAGCCTTTTAAGTGAATTTGTGGTTAAAAATTAGGAAATAATGTGCATAAGCTTATACCTAACAAATGGGTTGAGATTGTTGACATGTGTAGGTTGAAAGGAGGCTTCTAGAAGACCCTTATGTGGCACTCTAAGGCAAAATTCGAATTTGAGTGGAAAGAATCATGGGATCATGAGGATATGTGTCACATCTCCTAATTGTATTGTAACTCTAAGAAGACATGTGTCTTATCAGTTGCTATTTTGATTAGGACTCTAGAGGTAAAGGGAGAGATTCAGGGATTATCATTAATGAGATGGCTCTCATCTTTTTGTATAAATAGGAGATCTCCCTCTTTCATTTGTAAGTCTTTTTAGTCTTTTTAGTCCCTAGTTCTTAAGATTGTAGTTCTTCCTTGATGGCTTTTGAAAGCTTTGGAGAACTTTGTTGTACTTTTTACTTTTGAAGAATTTGAATAAAGCTTTGATGTTCTCAACATGGAAGGAGATGTGAAGTAGATGTCATGGAGCACATTAGAATGTAAGGTAGAGTAGATTTCATTTTGTAAATATTGCTTTGTAGAATGTAAGGTAGAATAGATTTCATTTTGTAAATATTGCTTTGATTTGATTTGATTAATTTCAAGTTTGATAGATTAGATTTTTCATTCATGCAATTTTAATTCATGCAAGTGTGTTCAATTTTGCTTTGATTTCATAGGTGGCAGAGGGGCCCCTGCCTTGTATAGTTGTCATTTAATTTTGCATTTAATTTTGTCATGCTTATGTATATTAGCTGTACATAAATTGCTTTCAAGTTGATTGTAGATTAGTGATGCACATAGCCTTTTAATGACTAATGACATGATAGAATCATCTTGTCCTTTTGCTGAAGCAGCAAGGATACTGGGTCTCATAGTCACTAGCTCATTGTTTGGTTATTGCATTTTATCTTGATAGAACTAATGGCATGATAGAATCATCTTGTCCTTTTGCTGAAGCAGCAAGGATACTGGGTCTCATAGTCATTAGAAAACCAACAAGAACAAAACCCCAAAAACAACATAAACTATAAAACAACGAAGTAAGAGAAAGGTGAACTAAGCACATATAGTGCACCACACTTCATTAGTTTACAATACCCGGATTGATAATTTATGTAGAGCAATTTAAGACGTTAAATTGACTAGACATAGACTTCCTTGTTGCCATAATTTTTCTTTCAAATTTTCTTTGCCACCATGAATTCCTTCTCCAATGAATCAGATTCCCAAAGGTGAACCTCATGTTGGATGTTATCTTTTAAAGTACCTATGAAGCCATCAATCCTATGTTCCTCTGGAATATCAGTTACCCTAATATTCAATTTTTGGAAGTCCTCGATGTGCTCCACCATTGAACCATTTTGTTTGAGATTTATCAATTGGCTACAGAAAGTGTTTCTCTTTGTATCCTCATAATGTGCTTTCATTTCCTCTGTAAAAGTTGACCAAGTGACAAGTGGTTTACAAGAACAAATCCACAGATACCATACAAAATTATTTTGTTCTAAATATAAATATGCAATGCATACCTTTTGTGTTTGTTGCACATCATGGATATCAAAATATTGCTCCAACTGTAGTATCCATTTTACCGAATCCTTGCCATCAAAATTCATCATATCGATCTTTGGAATGTGATGGGTCTTAAACCCAACATCATAATTCATATTCCCTTTGTCCTTATCATGATTTTCACGAATTACCTTGTCACCACTAGGAAGCCTTTCTTGCAACAAATGTGTCAACCCTTCCATGTTTTCTTTTAAACCATTAATGTCGCCTTTTATTTATACTTTTAAACCATCCATATTGCCTTTAAACCATCCATATCCCCTTTAATTTCATTTTTGGTTTCTCCTTGTGAGAGAAAAATTTGTTGCACTTGGTCTTGTAATTTTGATATATCATGTTGCAATTCTTCCTCTTCATGCATCATATAGAGACTTCTGAGGGCTTAATGGGTGTAGAATTATTTTGTTTTGGGGAATTTTAGAACCCAATACTTATATATATGCTTCAATATTCCCTTGGAATCACTTAAAACTAATTTTTCAAACAAAAGCTATGCAATTTAAAAAAAAATTACACACCTTTTTCTTATTTTTAGGAGCTCTATCTTAAAAGAGTTGTAACTTTGTAGTTTCAGCTCTCCAGTGTCTGAAATTCCATCTTGTTCTAGCCCTCTAAGTTTAATTTCCATCTCCACAAGTCAAACCAAAATTGGTCTCTTCAAGATACAATTATGCCCAATATACCACGATGACCTGATTATGGATTGGTACAATAGATCGAACTTATACGGAGAGCTAAAAATCATATTGGAGCTTGAAGTGGTCACAAAAACAAGAACTCGACAACTACAAAATCAATCATTTTCATATTATCTCATTAAGTGGAAGAACTTACTCGTTGAAGTTTCCACATGGGAGGATTAGAATTTTATATAGAAGCATCCATAACTACTCAAGCGTTGAGGACAACACTTTTTTTAAGGAGAGGGGCATGTTAGTTCCCTATAATAATAGTGTAACCCCCTTATTTGTATTGTTAAAGTAGACCCCATATTTTTATTGTTGTGCCACGTAGAAGCCCACTATTTTTATTGTTGTGCCCTTACATTATTATTGTTTTGTAGGCCCTGATTATATTGTGACCCCTTAGAATCCTATATATAGAAATGAGGTCTTGGCATTTGTATCGTCCAAGAATTGTTCATTTATGTAATGTAAATGGTGTTTCCCCCTCAAAGAGGATAATTTTTAAGTCGTTGATCTATCTTTTCTTCTTCTTTGTGAGTTGGTTTCATAACATTTCATTATCAAGAACTACCCAAGCACATAAAGGGTGATTAGTCTCATAGATCCCTAATGATTGCCATCAAGGCATGAATAAGGCATGATACACTCATTAATGCGGGGGTTTGGAGTGAACAATGTGGTGACAAGTTTGTTGGCAAGGTTAATACTCTATGCGGATAGAGACGGTCCCTCTAGCCCAATGAGTGGGTCTAGCAACTGAAGTGACAATCAACTAGACATCTTCCTAGATTATAATTGAAAAGTAGAACAAGAGAGATGACCTACCTCACTCTGATGCTATTCTAATTTCCTTTGTTGAGATCCCCGAACTGCTTGTGTCACGGACTTGTTCCTGCTTCTTTCAACACTTATGTACCTGCACAAGTGATCAAGAGACAACAAAGCATGCCAAATCCAATAGCAAATCCAATAATAACCTACTTAGTTGATCAAGGAATGCCAAGCTAATACATACATGAATATATATATATTTTGGGAAGATGAACCAACAATTGTATATTATTTAAAGAATAAAGCGAAGCTTACAACCATAGCCTTGATTTTGAAAGGCTCTCCTTGAGTGGTAATCCAAGTCCAAGTCAAGAAACTCTCCAAACACTAATTATCCAAGTAATGAATAGCTTCTAAGCACAAGCTCAGTATAGGGATGCAAATGGATATAGACCAACCATTTGGGAATGGGAGAGGAGGAATTTATAGGCTGGGAGAGGGAGTTAGGACTTCTCCAAAGATAGGATTAGGCCTGCATCTCAAGGAGTTATCTCATAGGGATGAGACCAAGAGGTCAAATTAGGAGGATTCAACCTCATCTATGCAAAACCACTTCCAGCTCACTGCTTTAGAAGCTTCTAGATCACGAAGCTTCTCATCCTCTTTGGGAAAATTTTCCTTTTTGAGACCACTGTGGATATGTAGGGGAGCAGAGTAATGCCATCACTGGCCTAACATGGTGAAACAGGTGGCCATCGCGGTTTTGAGCTTCATAAGATCGATGACCCTCATTTTAGGGTTTTAAGAGCTATTTCTTCAGGGAAAGCTCCAGATATTTTCCAAGCAAAGTTAAAGGAGGGATTTGAACTGTATACATGGATGAGTATATTGTATAATGATCATGTTTCAGACACTTCAGTGTATGTCACAGGGAAGTGCAGGAGGCGTGACAAAATACTGTGTAACAAAGTTGGATAGTATAAATATAACACTTAAATCATTCCAAGGATGGTTCACTGGATGGCCTAGCAAAAGTCCCCTAGCTCAATTTGATATTGTGCCAAGATCCATTATTCCCAAATTTGGGAGAGTAGAGGCATCATGATGCATATGCTCCCTTTCCTTATAAATTGGATACATGACCTCCAATATGGCCTATTCTGAAGGCAAATCAATGTCGAGGGAGTCTTGCAAAATAGGTGAAGTGATGGCCCACATGGGCATATTAGATTAATCATATTCCATATTAGAATAAAGTGTATAGTCAGAGTCAACAAAGACCTAAACAATTGGAAATACGATGTCCTAATAAGATAAACATAAGCATGAAGGTTCATTCTTAGAAGGACCCTACCCCATTCACTCATGGTGGGGTAGGGTCCACTTTAATACTAAAAAAATAAAATTGGGTTTCCTAGTCTAAAGTTGAATCCTGATGGTGATTACTTAATGGAAGCTTATTAATGGTGAAATTTCTTCTGTTATGGGGAAAATGCATCACTATAAAGGATGTAGACACTAAAACATTCATAGAGTATATATAATCATGCCAAAGAAGTATATTAAATTCTAATGGGCCATTCACCACTATACCATTGACTAAGACAACATTCCCACCATGAATGAAAATGCCTATAATTGACTAGTATTTATCAAAATCTTAGGACATCCTAAATATTTCCAAGCCAAGGAGGATAAAAGGCTTTCGAAGGCTCATTCATCTATGATACGTTAGAAAACAATTTTAGAATTTTCCACCCTTATATTGAATGGTGTAGAAGAAGGAATTCAATGTTCAACAAGACCATTCTAATAGAAGGAAATACTCCTCGAATTCGCAAGGATCATGCTCAAGGCAAGTTGGGCTCTCTCTCATTCAAAAGGTTTTGAATTAATAGTTAAGAAAATATGGTTGGTAGACACATTACCCCGTAAAAGATGAGTGAGATTAGTCAAATATTACAATGGCTCAGCTACTTGAGAAATTGTTGGTTGACTAAGTTGCTAAGAAATCTATGAGGATTCAAGAGTAGAAGAACCTTTAGACATATACCACACTCATTTTTTTAGAATATGAGAACATAAATGAGTAAGGTAATGTCCTTTTCAAACTTTACAAGGAAACTTAGTCTTCGATCTTTCCCATCTAAATTTCGCAATGAATTTTATGACCATAGCATGACTTGCAATGACTAGTTTCTTTCCCTAACATGACTTGTAGTGGTTGGTTTCTTTCCTTCAGTATGATTTGTGGTGACTAACAAATTTTCCTCAGTATGAATTTTAGTGACTGACGACTTGTCCTCAACATGACTTACAATGGTTGGTGGCTCACTCACTAGCATGACTCATAGTGGTTGGTGACTTCTCATTTTGTATTTTCTTATTCTTCTTATTCTTCCTCTTTTTCTACCTTTTATATTTTTGATTACTAGTAGTTGTACTTTTACCCATAAATGCAAAATAAGTAAGAACATATCTCATTGGAAAATAATTTTCAAGAGCATTTTGAACATTTGGGTTGCATATCAACCGAAATGGAAATCCCATAATCACACAAGGAATATTCAATATGGCCATTAAAGGGGCACCAATGTTTCTAAAGGAAGGAAAATCACAAGGTTCCCCTTGGTAAGGAATACCTAGTTGGAATTCATAAAATAATTTCTCAACATATGACCAGTACTAGGTAAGAAGGGAGTGTTGACGGGGTAGGCCATCACTAATATGCCCTAAATCATATTACTATGTTTGTTTTCCACAAAAGCAAAAAATGTCTATTGAATTTTAATTCACAATTATATTTTATGGCTATTGATTACTTAATAAGGTATGGGATAAAAATCAAATGATGTTGATGAGTATGTTCAACCTAAAGAGAAACGAAAAATGGCAATGAAAAATGCAAGTTTTTACTTTCAATGAAATATTTATAAGGGAGGGGGTAAGAGGTTTCTTTTCTCAGTTAAGAATACTAAAGAGATCACTCAACACTAATTAATTTTCAATCTCTCCAAAAAGTAATTTCAAATTCTAGAATTCACAACCAGCAATCCAATGCAACCCTTAAAAGAGCCCTAAATTACCCAAAAAGGGATGGTCCTAAAATGATTATTTGTTTTTCATTAATAGCATGAAAAAATACATAAAAAATTAAGTTCCTAAGGGCCTTTTTAGAGAGAATATATTCCCTAGGGTTAAAAGGAAAAAAACCAGAAAAAATTCACAAAACATGAGCATTTTTTGCACCCTATAGACTTCGTCACTTTATTTAGGAGAAAAATGGGCAATGCATTGTTCTGTGTGCACAATCAATGTACAATGATTAGGTTTTCATTGCTTTATGTAAGCTAGTGAGGAGTGAGTAAGGGGAAAATGAGATTTTCCTCTCAGATCTGAATCAAGTATGATTAATTAGGGAGTAAAATAGCTCCTAAAGTGTTAGAAAAACATAGTAAGCTACATATAAAACCCATAAAGATAAATAAAAACCAAGAAATTACATCAAATCATAAATAACCAATAGATTCTTCCTCAATGGATTCACCACTTCTATTATGAGGAATTTTGTAACATAACAAACAACTAATTTCATTTTATCAAGGTGGGGTATCTAATTTATTTTTATTCTTTTAGTCATCTCAAACTTCCTTCTTGAGGTCACCACCGCCTTCTACTCATTGAGATTTTTATGATAATATAAATTTTATCTCATTATGAGCTCTAGGCACAATGTTATGGCCTTCAGAAGATTCAATGTTTCTCTACCATGTCAGCATATTATACTCTAACACCTGGAATTCTTTTGTCCACGTCAACATTGTATAATGAAACATAACCTGACACATGGAATTCCTACACCCACATGTTACCACCATACTATTCCATGTTCACAAGCTAGAAACATTGGCTTGCCAGGTTAGATCTAGATTTAGGTTATTTCAAATAAATCATTTTATAAAAAGGGCGGACTACCATATATTTATATTTTTTGATATCCAACTCATATTCCAATGAGATGATCCAAGAAAATCTATTTAAAAATAAAATCTAGATATAGATATTGAGATTATTAGATATCCATATTCTTGAATATCCATAATCCATTTATCTAAACAAACCAAAATAAAAAAGATGAATCTTTGGATTCCCAGATCATCTGCTTCTAGAGATTCCAAATCATCAACCATGTTGATTACCATGTGGCCCTCCCTTTGAGTATTATCATACTTTATTTTCCACATCATCATCATTGTCATCGTGGTTAGATTCTCACACTTTCAAATATATATATTTCTATATATCTAAGTCAATGACATCTGGGAAAATATAAAAAGGTCATTTTTTTGAAGCTTTAGATTTGGGGAATCCTTGTATTGATGCAATCCACTACTTTTACAACCATGTCATCTACCACATGAACTCTAACCATCATTCCACATCAATCACCACATCATCTCCTTGGACTATTTTGCCACCTCAACATAGCACATAAACATGCCATGTCACCTTAACTTCCATGTTAGCATGAAACATTAGTATGCCACATCAGTAATGGCATGTCAACTTTCCACGTCACCATTACTTGACATCACACTTAAACAAGGGTTTATCACATTGGGATCCATGTAATTTTCCATGTGTTCTAGCCACCTGACATCCAAATAAGAGTTTCTTATTTTTTATTCATCACACGCTTACGAAAAATTATAGATTTTCAATTGTGCTACATAACTTTGTCATGTGTGTTACAATAGGAAAAGCTCCACAATCTCATGTTTATTCCCATCAAAGCCCTCTGTAATCTTGATAATTCAAATTCCACAGTTTAAATAAGGTTGTGAATGTCTAGATATGGATATCCTAATATTTGGAACATATGATCTCCACTAGACTTCCATACTACCAAAAGTCCTAAATGTAAAGTATCTAAACATCCACTTCTCACCAGATATATACCCTCCTTTATCCCCTTTTCTATAATAGGCTTCAATCATGGCCACCACCAACCCATGTAGCTAGGAGTTATGTCTAAAACTTCAATCTCCAAATTTCCAGAGTTATAAGCTTTTGATTTAACTCATAAGCCTTCCTCCAATGCCTGAATCCAATTTAAACATGGTTTATGCTTTTCTCATATCCTTCTAAGGATATTTAGATCCACATCAACCTATAAGGCATACAAAACTCCTTGAATCCTTTGTTATAGCGCATCTTTCCAAAGAAACCAAAAGGGAAAATAAGGTAAATCCAAAATAATTAATACGTTGAGACATTTTTCTTTCTCTTTTAATTATGATCTCTTAAGGATTTCAAGCCCAATTATGTATTTCAACAATTGTGACAAGTTTCATTAGTTTACCACTGAATTTCCCAACACCTTGTATCAGATGTCTTGTGAAGAATCCATCCTCTAAGTATTCACTCTAATAATAAGGTTTTTACTCTGGCATATTGATTCACTTCCTCAATTGAACACATATTTTACTTTCTCAATGGAACACTCTGCTCATAACAATATATTATAGGCATATTTTTCCTAGATAGCATAGACCCATATTCCATGGAAATTATATTGATATGCATTAGTCAACATGCTTAAAGTAGCCTTACAAATATGCATATATGCAGAAAGCACCTAGTAGCATATGAACATAAAAATATACACGACTTTTAGCATAAATAAATCATATAATATGTGCATATCCAATAGACATCATAATATATTCAATATTAAGATTTTAACCAAATAATTTGAACCCTTTATCTTCTATAATTATCCATCAATTAGTTGCATATCTTAGACATTCCACCCAACCATAACTCGCATTTCTCTAACACTCTAAATAATGGGTTGCCCTTGAGCTAGAACCATAACTCCACAAGGGTAAAATATCACCTATAACAATTTGTATACATGCAAACAATACCATATAAGTACTATGACAAGTGCTAACTCTAGCAACCCCCTAACTATAGTCCAACATCCCCCACCCCGCGAAACCCAAGATAATGCATATTTTCTCTACCCATGCAGTCCATCAGGTTATGCAACTACTGCTCTTGGGAATCAAATACATACTAGTCATGAAGTCTCAAATAGCAACATCTCTGGGGGTTTCAACTACCCTCAAGATTCTTCCAAGCACCCCTTCAACCTTACATTAGGCAACTTTTCCTAACTAATTCTCCCTCCAAACTCCATCCTTACCCAAGATTGGTTAAAACATTCAATCAAGGAAAACACATCAATCTAATAGGTCATAGGGACGAAATAGTTAGACAAACTCTTACACTCAAGTTTGTGGCATAAACCCACAACACCCCCAATGGACCAGCAATACTCTAGTAATAAAAACAATATCACTCACAAATAAGCATGGTTAAATGAGACAAGGAAAGATGGATAGAATGATGGGAGATGTGATATTTGTATGCATAAGTGATTTCCACCAAGAGTTACTTGAGGAATTTAGCCACACCACTAGAGAACTTATGTTTATGTTATGACTTCATAACCTTGGTCTATGTGCATAATTCATTTTTGGAGTATTATGGTATTCATTTGGCTCAAGGACCATGTCTTGGTTCCAACACCCTCACCTTAGGTTTCTTTTATGGAGTTATAGCCCCCCATCTCTCTTGTCTAACTTGGTTTGTAGTAGTGCTGTATTTTATTAATTGGGGTATGATTTACATATTACATCATAATGTTCATTGGCTTAATCATATAGACTCTCTGGCCTCAAAACATTTAACATAGGCATGCAATCCCTAAACAAGTACATTCACATAGCCATGCGATCCTGAAACAACTTGGCTCACCAACCTAATAGAAATGCATACAATATAATATAAGGCATATTCTAGGGGTGTAACAAATTCCCCCTCTGGACAAGAGAAGAATTCCACAATTCTTCCAAGATATATACAAAATCGTGATAGACCATTCAATGGATTCACCATGTCCTAGCCTCTAAGAATATTTGATAAATGACGAAGGGGAGGGATTTATTGATTGCATACCTTATCTCTGAAGTCAAGTGATGTCCTTAAAGTATGTTATTATAGAGGATCCCTCTCTAGCTCCTACAGATCTTCTCTCCACTCCTCACACCTCTATCTTGCCGAGAAGACAATAAGAGAAACTAGATTTTCCCTCCTAATAAAGATTCATTAGAAATATGTGCTAGATCAATTATAGATTATTCAAGATAATCTATATCTAATAAAATTCATGTATAGAACATAAATAATTTAGGGAAACCATGAAATATATATTAACAAAGTAAGGGTCAAGTATAGATATATCTTGAATATAGATATCCCTCCTAGTTCTTGGTCCAAGCTCCACCTTGGATGACAATGACTAGTAATGCTACCTATTGACAAGGACTAACTCTAAAAAAAATTGCAATTTTTCATTACGTAATTATTCCTCCTCCTTGTCCCTTAGGAATGGCTTCCTGAGTTTGACAAGCAGATGAGAGGATGAACGTAGATACCTAGGTCCTAGTGAGTTTAGAGTATAGTACAAACTCTTAAGAAAGACACCCCTCATCCTTCTTGAACAAATCTCCTTGGAAATGATCAGATATAGAATATTTGTAAGTTCATCACTTCTTTCTAGTTTATATAAAGTGATCACCACTCTTTATAGAAGTCCAATGAGAAATTCATCGTTGTTTATTAGTGTCACAAGGAGAAATGGATCTCTAAAATCGGCTTTTTAAGGGTCGCGAGTTGGTATTTTAACATCTTGAGCAGGGTAGGTCTCTCACTTATTTTGGGGTGACAAATAAGGTTATAACAATGGCACATTAAAGTGAAAAAGTTGGATACAATAACTTTCAAATGTTGCTTATGGTTTTTATGGTGTGATAAGAAACTACACATGTATATTGATGTGAGATTAGGTCAACATTATACTACACTTCTGATTGAGTGAGGGTACTACAAAATATTTTTTATTAATATTATTTGTTTATTTGATTGAATAATTGTTTGATGCACTGAATGTAGTGTGTGTGCATGCACACAAAATATGCTCTCCAATTGTACGAGAGTGTGTAGGGTACCATCAGGAGAAGAAAGACATTAAAAAATATTGAAACTAGAGAAGAATCATAAAAGTTATTGAAATTAATACTTTTTATTTTTTGACAAGAGGCAATAAGTACTTTGGTGGTAAATAGCACTATCGATTTCTAAGATTGAAGGTATTTTGTTTTCATAATATTATGGTAGTAAGTTTAAAGGAATATGTACTTTATCCTAGGAGTCTTTCTTGAGTTATAAATGCTTTCAAATATATCGTTCATTCTATGTTGTTTTTATGATTTGGGTATTTTTAGTCTTAGACTATTATTTTTACTTTGACATGGATGATTGACATTTGTTCTTTAGGGATTTCTTTAATTTTATTATCTTTTCATGCTTTGAGTTTAGTTTTAGTTTTTGACTTTAGCATTTTCATATTTCTTCTTGTGGATATTGTCTCCATATTTTATTTTGATTGCTTATATGCCTAAGTTGATTTGTTACATCATTTTAGCATGAAATTTATCCCTTTAATTTTGAGTAATGTTGATCCATTTACTCCTGTCACCTTAGCAAGGCCTCACCTATCCTCATTCTCCATTAATTCTTCTAAACATCCACACCTTCCTTTTCTCTTGAGTATTCCTTACTTAAATAAATTTTTTAACTTTGTGTGGAAACTTGTAGCTTCAAACAAACCCTCAACACCTCACATAGTGTTTGTGCCATAGTACGACACATTATTATCTATGCACTTCTCTCCACACTTAATTGATTTCTATTAGTGTGCAGAAGATGCCCGACACCCTTTCCTATGCACAACCATTTCTCTGCACACTCGAATCCTACACTTTTCATACCTTCACACTCCCACATCTATGCACATATGATTTTCCTGCACCATAGTATCACTTATTTCTATAAAGAATGGTTTCCTCCTTTATAATCCATACTTAGTGAAATTCACAAATCATTCTTGCTCCTTTCGAGGGTAATTCAAGGAACATTTAAGAAATCTCGATATTCAAGGTAGAAAGTGGCAATATAGCGTTATGTGAATCAAATCCTTCATATTTTTGTAAAGGATGTGCCTTTGTCAATTAATTCTCAATTATGGTTCTCACATGTCCCAATAAAGGTGGTATTAGATGAAGGGATATTTTAGTAAATTTAATTCATGAAATGATCCTTTAAACAACTAAAAGCTCCATAATGTAACATTTAACTTGTCATGTATATCAAAGTGCATTACAAGAATAAAGGAATGTGGTGAATAAAAGGAAGAAGGAGGTCCTTTATGGAGATATTTCTAATTATCTCACCCGCCAAGATAATAAATTCCATTGGTCAATGGTGTACTAGTGTTATTTGAATTTGGCGCATCATCAAAAGTTGAAGAATAAAATATGGAACAGCTGGAGGAAGCGTTAAGTATCATCAAAATGTCTTGGGCCATTGAGTTTGACATTCTTACTGATTTCCCAAAAGAGGAAATCAAGAAATGGTTAGTTTATTTTCCAATGATAATGATGACAACGTGGAAACCATTAATCAATTACACTCATATTTAAAATAAAAGAAATAAAAATGTGTTCATGTTAGAGCAAGACATAATTGTTCCTCCCGTGAATGCTTAAATCATTGTTAGTTGAGTTAATCAGAAAATCTAAGTGTAAAATAGGAGTACCACCTCTACAAAAACATAGAGGGAACTTTAATATTTCCTTGGAGGTTGACTTTGGTCCTTAACAAGAAAAGAGATCAACAAGTACCAATGGTTGGTCCAACTATTGTCACACACTAAAATCATTATAACTTGTGAAAATGTGGGGTAGTCTATTTGAAAAATACTTCATAAAGTTCTAAGTTGGACATTAACTATTAGTTGTGGTGAAACACATGCGCCTTCTAAGCGATGCAATGATAATTCGAGAGTAAAGGAAAGTGTATATATGTTATTTTCTTGAAGCTCTATTCATCTCACATTAAATAAGTTGGTTTCGACTATGATGTTTCTTGAGGAGACCTTTGGGTTAAACTTAATGCATGATATCCTCTAGGCAAATAATATAAACTCTTATATCACCCTACTTCCTATAGACCCAATTGCATATGCAATACTTACATGTAAATCAATAAGGGTGAGATTACAAAAATTTGAAATCACTTTTAAAGTGTGGGAAGCACAAGTAAACTTGTCATGGCTATGGACACTTGTTGGCAACATAACCATTCTTGTATGGCACTAAAGCAACTTTATCTAGGCTATGGATGCTCGTTGGAAACAAAGCAACGCCAGGTAAATAGAAATGAATAACGCCCTTATGTAGATGTTTTCTTAGTGTAAAAGTGAAAAATATCATGGCCAAGCCAAAGCTAATCAAAAGTGTGTGTCTAGTTAAAGAAAATTATATTGCTAATTGGCTCTTTGAAAATGGTATGTTTGATTATAAGTATTTGAAATCTGGATATATATCATTAACAGAATTCAACATCATTCTGGTACACATAATTATTAGAAGATTCCTTTCGTTAATGAACTAATTCCTAACATTTAGATTTGTAATAAAGGCCCTAAATTTTTTGATAGAGATAATTGGTTCATCTAGTGTATTGCAATTATTGCGGCCACAACAAACACCCTCTTCTAATGACTATTTTTTGGTTTACTTTCTATTTTTTTACTACCTTTCATTTTCAGGATGGTGTTACACGTCATTTTGTCACCATGACACTTGACTATTAAAATGGATCTCTCACCATCCATAAACATGTTCCATTACACTCCCTTAGAGGTCAAACAATCAAAAACCCTTGAAGAATATGTGAATTTTGGGTAAAATGGCTTTATAACTTGTTTAGTATGATTTGCACGCTTTTCATAGTTAGTTTTCGCGCATTTGCAGTTTCTCTCCTTGAAACCTATGCATAACTACGCTATGTCTTCCACTATAGACCGCACACATAACTCAAAGAAAAGGAAAAATAAAAAGTGAATTCCAGAAGCATTGTTGGGCGAATATATCCCAACTGAAAGCTTCTAGTTCATATCTATTCGAGCCATACCCCTCAGATCATGGAGCTAATTCCTTCTCATCAAGGAACCCTAATCCCGCAATTAGAGGATCTCATCCTTCTCTTTTGGATCAAAAACTTCTTCCTCTTGGCCTATAAATTGACTACGAGCTAGAGGGATTGAGAGGTTCAGAAAAGATAGACTTATGTTGTTGGATTTAGATTGGAAGGCTTATCATTGAAGGAGAGGATTGGAGGCATTTGGGAGGAACCTCATGACATCAAGGCAGAGGTTGTAAGGCTCTTCTTTATCCTTCAATTAATACAAATGAATCATTTTTTCCATTGTATTGTCTTATTAAAATGATGAATGATTTATGTCTCTTTTGATATTCATTAAGATTATTTCAATTTATAATCTCCTTACTCATTGGACTAAGCTTGTTTGAATTGTTATATTTCATATGCCTTTGATATTTCTTAGTCTATGATTGCAGATATCTTCATCAAGCATTTCACAAATAGTTAAGAGGCTCATTTTCCTTCTCTTGTATTTACAATTCAAATGAGGTAAGCTTAGGAAAAGAGTTATTCAATTGTCTATTTGTTTATAGTTTCCTTTAAGATCTAGGGAGATCAATCTTGTCAGTGAGAGGGATTTATCTGCCTAACAAATTGGAAACCATACTGGGGATCGATATTGTTCTCTACTCTTTCCTTGGTTTTTCTTTCTGATCTTTTTTGTTTAAATGAACCTGAGTGTTTGAAAATTTATGATCTTTTAGATCTTCTGGTTTAATTGCTTTCTTTTTTTATTTTTTCTTGGACTTCTCATATCTGTACAGTTTCCATTCATCAATAGAGTGCATATCTACAGAGTTTTTGCCCCAACAACTACACGTATGCGTAATGGACTATGTTACTTGCCTCCGCAATTCCTAGAAAATTTTGAAAAAATAGGTTTTCTCTTAGTCATAGTGTAAATTTTGGTTTCTGAATGTGTCATTATATATTTTTTTTATTGTCAAATACATTTTCTGAACTTGTTTGAGTGCTTTAGTGAATTCTTTTTGGGAATCAATATCTTTTGCAAAATTGATTACCGTTTTGTCTAGCTTGTTTGTTGATTGGTCAAAAAGAGATAGGTTGTTCTCAAGATCACTGTATTCCTGTCTTTTTCTGTCAATTACACCAGATCCATTATCAATCTTACTTTTTGTGATGAAATTCTTTGTTTAATGGCAAATTAGGGTTTCTCATAAATTGGCGTGCTTTTTGAAGAATTACTTTCATTGTTGAATGGTAAAAAGGAAATCATTTCTTTTTTGTTTTGAAGTCTTTCATAATTACACTTTTGACATTGTTAAGCTAAAGCATTCAAAATTTCATTTTTTCCAAACCCTTGATTAGTTTCTGTGTGTTTTAAAACTTCGATTGATTAATGATAAAGGACATTTTGAGTTTGTTTGATCTCTTAGGAAAATTTGAAATCTTAGTTTATTTTTGCATCTGGATTGCATCAAAGTAAAATTATTTGTCTTGTGAAAGGAATTTTAGTAAAGTTTTTAGTTTTGCATTTTATTTAACTAAAATCAAGAAAATCTTACCTTCTCTTAATTAGGATTTCATTGAACAATATATTACAAACTGCATGTTTGATTGCATTACAATTTCGATTCGAGACATAATATCACAAGTTTCACTCTCAACACCTATTGAGTAAATAACTGCCTAATAACATAGCGTTAATTGAAATAAATTAGAATTTTATATTCTTAGGGCTCTTACCACCTACATTAGCTTAAGTTGTAGGGATTTGGAATAATAAAGTGAGTAAACTTTCCAAAGCTATAGAAAAACAATAGAATCTTGCGATAGGGAGATAAATCCAGTTATTTCAATTTTTCTCTAAGAAGCTCTTCTAACACATGATTTAAGCACGAGATCATGTCAGACCTAGTGAAGTGATCACACCCACTTCATTGGATATGATAGAGTGATTTGCACATATTACAACGGCGTTGAAAGGCACTTGGGGTGACTTGAAAGTAAACCTCTAATTAACCATGTTGAGGAGCTTTCAAGGGGATTGAGCTTTGTTAATATGCCCTTGTGTGTACGTTTGATTTACAATATCCCCCTAGGAAAACAAAATTAGTTGGTAACCTTAGTGAAATAATCCTAGGGCTATTACCCAAGGTGATGGCAGAGGGAAGGTCATGTTGTACCTGGAACAAACGTTGGCTAGACTCACTTGGACTATTTGGAGGGTAATATTCACTCGAGATGGCATAAGTGAAGTTACTTGCACCAAATCCTTTCATTAAGAAGGTTTTCAATGTAACAGGTTTCAATCACTTATATCTATAAAATTTTCATTTTGATATCTCTGACATTGGATTTCATCACCAACTAGTGACTTCGCTGTGAAAATTCAATTTGCATGGTTTGAATCCATGGATATATTAGCGCGTGTTACTTTGTTTTTTTTTTTTAATTTTTAGAGACTTTAGGTGTGATTTTGATACTGTGTGAATTATTAATTTAAGAATTCATTGTGGCTGAATTATCAATATAATCACATAGAATTATAGGTCAACCCCTTGAATATACACCAAGTTAGCTAGAAAACATTAAAACTGAAAAATCAAAATCAAAAGGATCTGGGACTACAGATGAACCTGAAACTTATATTATTTTAGAATCTAATATAACATGAACTAAAGTAAATAAACTAGAAACATCTACTATTCTAGAACCTGAAGTAACAAAATCTAAATTTGGTCATCCTTAAACACTAGAATTAGAATTAGAAGTAACTGATCCAATAATTACTGAACTTATTCGAATATAATCAGATACTAGAGAGATTTTGGACTCACAATTGATCAAACCAGATATCAAAGAACCTGAGTCTAATGTTTTTGAACCTGAGTCACCTTCAACTGCTTTATCCCCTACTCCTGCTCCATGTTCACCACGAGTAAAACTTCTTATTACCAATAGTCTACCTCCTGGTCTTATTAGAATTGAAGAAATTATCTCAGATGAAGAGGAAGAACTAGCACATACACCAGTTTCTAGCGGTGATCATACATATCTTCAGGAACTTCTATTTTTTGCCTTTTGATTTGACCCTTGGTACTTTACTCCCCTGAACATTTTAAGTCAAGGCATTCCACGATACACTACTCCTTATTCTATGGTTCCAGGCTCTAATATGTCTAGAATGATTTCTAGAGGTATGGTGTCAGATACTTCTATGTTTTCTACTTCTCCATAATCAACTTTATATGGTGGCTCATTAGTCCCTCTTGGATATTAGTCTCTTTCTGGGACTTATTCAAGAGATTCTCCTTCAATTCAACCTTCAACTATGTCAACTGGTTTAATTGATTCCACTATTCAGGGCTTGACATTTGATCAATATGTAAATATGATTTTTGGTAATGTAGGTAATTCTCAAATTAACCCAACAGTCTGTTATTACCCGCCTGGGGGACAACCATCATATCCTCCTTCTGGAGAACAACCTTTAGTTGGATCTTATCCTACAGTTGGTGGGCAACCTCTTACTGAAAATTATCCAGGTTTTGGTGAGATAGCTCAAGCCGGTTTAGGTTAACTTGTCGTTTCTCAACCCATTATTAGTACTCTATATCTTGGGATAAAAACACTCTAGAATCCTTCATATCCTCAAGTTCCAGTTTATCAACCTGTTCAACATGTTGGACAACCTATTCAGAAAATGCATGTTCAAGATATTCATATTCAAGTCCAAAATCCTGTCCAGAGTAACCCATCAACAACTTTTCAACAACCACTCTAGCTACCTATCCAAAGTTTTCCACAAACTTTGGTTCAGTTTGTTGTGCAAACATCTGTTCAAAATCCAGTTCCAAGTTCACCATAAACTCCCTTCCCAGGGGTATCACAAGTAGCTGTTCCAATTACTTCTCAAGTAACGGTGTCGCCGACTACTCAGGCTATTCCTCAGGAATTTGCTTATCAAACTATTTATAAAATTCAGTCTATACCCCAAATGCATGTGGTACATCCTAGTATACCATATATGCAAATGTTGTTTTAGGGACAAGATTTTCAAGGTCAACCCCATAGTCAATTTTTTCAATCCCAACCTTTTCAAAGTCAATTCTTCCAAGGTCAACCTTTGCAGAGTCAACCCTTTCAGGAACATTTTATCCAGGGTCAACTTTTCAAGTACCAATTCAATTACAATTTTGCATGGCTCATCCTGGATATCCAGGATGTATGAAAATTCCAACTGTTCATGCTATTCTAGGATATCCTGGATATCCCCCTCCAGGAGCAGGATTCGTCCCTCAAGGTTATCAATACCTGCAGCGGGATCTTAACTGTCAGTTACCATTTATTGCAACTTTGGATTTATTATATCTATCTTGGTTAACGAATGACCCAATTTTCTATTTACTGTTTTTGTCGGAAATCCCTACGAAGTTTCCCACTAACATTCCGAAAGTTGAAGGTAAATCAAGAGAGGACCCATCAAATCACTTCATGAATTATCATCTTTGGTGCACATCGAACTCGTTGATTGATGATTCCATTAGGTTGTGACTTTTCCAGCGGTCCTTAACCAGTTCAGAAACTAAGTGGTATGTTGAATTATCGTGAGCTTCTTTCAGTACTTTCAACACCTTGTCACTGCTTTTTTTATTCATTTTCAGTTACCCATCTGATATGATACTGGCACTGAAATTTTATCTTCTATAAAACACTCAATGTCTACCCATATTTCAGATCATATTTATGAATGGAGACGAAGGCATTGTTTAGTTAAAGTTTATATCCAAGATCAGATTTTAGCCGAATGGTTTATAAAATCACTTTTGTCTATAATTACTGAAGATGTTTCCAAAGTTGGTATTGTAACTGAAGATAAAGTTATCACTTGTGCCCAATACTTAGATCTTGTTTATACTCAATCACTACAACAAATCCCTATGATTAGCGTCCCTTTTTACTTCTTTTTTTGCATCTGGAGCCCATTTTTGGTGCTATTTGCATCCATTTATCGAATATGGTGCAAAACTTGACACAAAATTTGCATCGAGTTTTGCACCAAATCTTACACCAAGTTTAGCACCAGGTATTGCAATAGGTTTTGCACTAGATTTTGCACCAAATTTTATGCCAAGTTTTGTGTCATCCTTCACACCAGGTTTTGTTCCAGGTTTTGCATCAAGTTTGGCACCTAATTTTGTTTGACATACTTTTGCGTCCTCATTTGCATCCAATTTTTGCACCTACACTTGCATCAACTTTTTAATCGACTTTTGCATCCTTTTTTAAATCCTTTTTTGCATCCATTTTTGCATCCCTTTTGCGCCAAGTTTTACATTGAGTTTTGCGTCTAGTTTTGTGTCAGGTTTATGCATTGGGTTTTGCGTCTAGTTTCACTTTTGTGTTAGGTTTATGCATTGAGTTTTGCGTCTAGTTTCACTTTTGTGTCAGGTTTATGCATTGGGTTTTGCATCTCGTTTTGTATCTACTTTTGCATCTACTTACATTGTATCCATTTTTTGCATCAAATTTTGTTTCGCCTGTTGCATCAATATTTGCTTCCACTTTTACATCCCTTTTTGCATCTTATTTTGCATATTTTTTTGTCTATTGTTACATCCACTTTTGTTGTGCCATATCTTGCACCTACCATTGCAACCACATTTGCTTCCACTTTTGCATCCACATTTGCACCCTCTTTTGTGTTCAAGTTTGCATCGAATATTGTGTATGTTTTTTCATCCCCTATTGCATCCACTTTTGTTGCATCCATTTTTGCATCTAATTTTGTGTCCACTGTTGCACCCATGTTTGTGTCCATGTTTACATCCCTTTTTTCATCTTATTTTGTATCCATGTTTGTCTCTTTTTTGCATCTAATTTTTTGTCCTTTTCTGCATCCGTTGTTGCATCCACATTTGTTTCACCACAATTTGTACCAAGTTTTATGCCTACCATTGGACCCATGTTTGCTTCCGCTTTTGCATTCATGTTTGCATCCAAGTTTGCATTGACAACTGCATCTGCGTTTGCATCCACTTTTGTGTCAGGTTTTTCATGTTGTTGTGCATCTACTTATGTTGCATCCACTATTCATCCAATTTTACTTCTATTGTTGCCCCCATTTCTGTGTTCGCTTTTGCATCCCTTTTCCAACACTCATCATATTTTCTGCATTAATGATATTCCTTATGGCATTGACAATTATTAACAATTGATGACAATGTCAATAATCTTGACAATGATGAAAATGAAGATGATGGCGATGACATGAATTGTGATTATGATGATAAAGACGATAGTGGTTACAATGACAATGATGATGATGGAAATTATTATGATGGTGATGATGTTAATGACCTTGGCGAATCTTCGCAATTTTTAAATGTTGTCATTGTCATAATCATAAGCATGATCTTTGGTGTCGTCGTCCTTGTCATCATCATCATCATTATCATTATTTTCATCTAGGTCATCATCAAAAACAATAATGGCATGAATGATGATGATGTCGATGATAACGATGACAACAATGATGATAGAAATTACATTAATGACGATGATGGAGATGATAAAAATGACAATGACGATGATAACGGTGTTGATGATGATGATCATCGATCATCTCTCAAAAATAGAGATTTTATTTCTCTTACGTATATCAATGTGTCCTAAACAACCCTTTTCTAGCACTGATCACATTTTTTGGGTTAATGACATTTCTTTCAACATCTATAATTATGAACAATTGCAAACAATGTCCATAATGATGATGATGACGATGATGATGATGGAGCTGATGATGATGGCATGAATGGTTATTATGACGATAATGTAATGATGGCAATAACTATGACAAGGATGATGGTGATGATGATGACAATGAAGATTATGACAATGATTATGATAATGAGAATGACCTTACAATCTTATGGATTCATGAACAATTACTAGTTTCAATACCATCTTCTGGATACCTATTACTATCATACTTTTTACATTTTCTGTCTCTCTTGAGGTATCTTACTATAATGGTGTTGTAAACACTAGAAATATATCTTGTTGTAATGGTGGTTCTAATGTTAGCACCAACAAAGTTTTTGTTAAATTTTGGTTTAAAAAAATTGATTTATGCAATTATTTTGACAATCTATGTAAAAAAGTAAATAAAATACAATTATTTTGACTGTAGTCCCATTGATTTTCATGAATTCACCAGTTTGAAGACCATCTTCTACATACATATTATTGTTAAACTTTTTGCATTATATCCCTCTTATATCTTGTTGTAATGACAGTATTAGCACTAGAAAAATATCTTCTTGTAATGGTGATGTTATGCAATAATAATTTTTTGGTTGAATTTTGGTAGTAACTAGTTTTTGGTCGAATCATATGTATTAACCATGTTCTTTGTACTACAAATCTAATTGTTGGGACAAAATTGAGCTTTCAAATAAGTTGCAAAAAGCATATAAATGGAAGAATAGCGATGACAACTATTTGTATTGTCCAACTGTTCAAGATATCATGTATAAAAATATTCAACATTTTTAGAAAGAATGGATTAGAGGCTAGTCTATAATTGTACATAAAGTTTGGATGATACATCAAAACAAAGTTGGTTTCATTGATATGCTTACGATCTACTTTGGATACGAAACCCTAGGTTTTGGAAGTATGAAAATAATTAATTTGGTTTACCTTTGATAATCAATGAAATTTTAGTTCTTTTTCCTCGTAAAACCAAGGAAGATATGGCAATAATCCTCATTAGAAAACAACTTCTTGTTGAAGGTTTATAATTGGTTGCAAAAATTCAACAACTGGGTATAGAAGTTTTTAGTTTCTATTAGGGAAACAATGTGATTATAGGTTTTAGTAGACATAGATCATTCTTGTTATTTGATTCACTTTGACGATGGCCTCTTTTGACGAATATATGAGATTGTGAACTTGTTGATATTTTTTAGATTACCAAGTAGAGATAGTTGTTTATAGGAATTTTGTAAAACCTGAAGTATTAGCAAATGGTTTTTTCACTGTTAAGCATGTTTAAGTCAAATTGGGTTGCAAAACTTAAGGAGAAAGCAAAAACAATTGTTAGTAGTTGTGAATTGATATAGCCATTAAATGATTCCCAGCCATGTTCTTTGTGCTACAAGTCTAATTCTCATGACAAAAATTAATAATTTTGTTCAGTTACAAAGAGCATATAAGTAGAATAATATGAACCATGGAAACTATTTGTATTGTCCATTAACTATTCAATATATCATGTGTGAAAATCTCTAACATTTTAGAAAACAATGAAAATAAGAGGTGAACTTGTAAATATATAGAATGCTTGGATGATACATCCAAGACAAAGTTGGCTTCATCGATGTGTTCAAGATCTACCTTGGAATAGAAACCATATGTTTTGGAAGTGTGCAAAAAAATAATTTGATCTACCTTTAAAGATAGTCTATGTATGGTAACTTTTTATGACCAATGATTTTTTTCTCATCATCATCATCATCATATATATATATTAGAAACCAAGGAAGGTATGATGATAATCCTCATCAAAAAATGACCTATGATAGTGGTGGCGATGGTGAATATGATGACGATGGCAATGGCAATGAGGATGATGATTAAATGATGATAACAATGACAACAATACAATGATAGGGACCCTATGTCATCAGGGATTCCCTATATGGGGAAAATATTACCTACATGTGGGAAAGTTATTATTGATCACAAAAATGAATAAACTCATTAGACAATTTGAATTCACCTTCATTACCCATCCAAATATCCTTAATAATTCGAATTTTTATTGTAGTGTAGTTTAATATATTTTTGCTAATTAATTCCATAAATTCAACTTAACAAGTTATATTTGTGTGTTAAGTCATGTTTGTCTATATGCACAATATGTGACAATTTAGACACACATAATTATTTTCATTTTGTCTCGGCCACAACTTCATATCATTTCTAACCATTTTCAACTAATAGATGAAACTAACCATAGTAACTCTTATCTACTAATTGAGCTTGTTATTTCCAACCAACAAACCATATTAACTAACATACATTTTAATGACATTAATTGCATCAAGTACTGAGTATACCTATAAGAATATTCAAAACGCCAATTTAGATTATGAGTTCTAAACATGGTAATTAAATGACTATTACAACCAAATAACAATGAATCATTTCAAAATGGGACATAATAATTGTCCCTTTTTAAATATGAATTACATACCCTGTAAATTATCTAGAAGTCTTCATTTATGTTATCATCTACATCTATGTCTTCCAATGCTTCCTTGTCAATGTTCATATGTTCTTGCAGGCAATTAATATTACTCTTCCTAAACCATTCTGCTAAAGTCATATTGTGATCATCCTCATCTTCACCTTCATCATATTCTGTATCAATAAAAGTTGTTTCTAGATCAAAAATATCAATGTTACTTGATCTATTAATTTGATCTTCATTTTGTATATCATCAATATTGCCTTCTTCTATAAGATCATTTGCCTTTGCAAATTATTGGTTGTCATGGTGAATTGCCTCATCTAATTTATCATTTTGTGAAAATACACCTCTAACCCCGCTTCTCCATACTGCTAAATGAATGTTGTCACCATCATCTAGTTCACAATCTTTTGGCTGAACATCATCATTGATGCCAATTTGTTCTATGTTCCCCGATTCTTGAACTATATTTGGTTGGTCATCATTACTTTTCTCTGTATTGATTGAGGCATCTTCAAATATATGCCTTAATCTTAGATCATAATGAATGACAAATATCCATTTTGGATCCAAAATATCTTCATAGAAAAAAACCTACATGTGAAGAAGATATATATATTAGATCTCCAATGGTATCAAATTTTATTATCAATGAGAATGTATATATCCACAATAAAAAAATGAATTAAAAAATTACATAACACCATTATTTCTTATATTTATTATGTTGTTTTAGTGAAAAAATACCTGCTAACAGTGAATTGGTAAAACATAAGGCTCCTTATCCTGTGGTAGATCTTTTGATGAATCTATAGAAAACAATCCACTATGGATTACACGTCTATGTGTCCTATTAAATGCTTCATACCATTTACATTTAAAAATACTACATTTGAAAGAGTAGTGATATAACTCAATAATTTCTTGTATTTTTCCAACGTATTGAAGATTCCCTTCATTAACATTTTTATCTTTTAGTATCCATGGAGATTCTGCATATGATTCATTTTCCTTACTTGGCCACAAATGTGTTCTATCAAATTTGGTACGTGAAAGAGTAATATCCCTCCTTGATGATAAAGTGTCTTTATCTTTGTTAGATATATGTTGAAAAATAGAATCAGGGACATTTTTGAAAACATGCATAGGATCTAATAAATGAGATATTAATAGATCCTTCCAGTAAGGGAGATCATAACATATGGATTTCCTTTTCATTCCTTTTGGCATTTCAACCATAACTTGTTCTGGCTCCTCAATTAAATGATCATGATGAAAAAAATGGTTCCAAGCTTTTGATTCAGCATCTCCATACATTTTAAGCCAATTAGCTGGACCCATAACCTTGGGAGGAGATTTATTTTCAATTTTTCTATCAAATTGATTCTTTAGGCAGTTTCTGAACTTATGGTTAGGTGGTAGAAAAACCATGTTGTTTTCATAAATAACTTTGTGTAGAAATTTAGAATATCGCCCCTCAAATTGTTCTGCACATCTTGGACATGCAAAAATCCCTTTTGTTTGTAGCCCTATAATCAATAACTAGCTTACATAAGAAAACAATAATAATGTAATACTTATATACAACTTGAATTGAAAATAAATTATGATGTACTACAAATATGCAAATTATTTGATCTCTTACCAGAACAAACACCAAGTCCTAGGAAATCATGAATTGTCCAACATAGTATGCCATAAAACATGAAGGACCTATTTAATGGAGGACATGATATGTCATACCTTCTTATGCCTTTCCATAACAATTGCATCTCATCAATAAAAGGTGCAATGTAAACATCCATTTTTTTCACTTGATGTTTTCGTGGAACGATGAGAGTTAGCATAAGGTGTTCCTTTCTAACACTCATCCATGGGGGAATATTGTATACTATCAGTGCAACTGGCCAGACACTATAATTTGAGCTTAGGAAAGAGAAAGGGCACACTCCATCCATTGCATGTCCTAACCTAATACTACGAGGTTCATCTTTGAATTTTCTTGGCCATTTTTCCTCTATATGTTTCATTGCTTTTGAGTCCACAGGAATTCGCATGAATCCATCTTTACTCCTATTCTTTGCATGCCAATCCATCAATTGTGCAAGAGATTTACAACAAAACATCTGTTGTAGTCTAGGAGTAAATGGCATGCGTCGTAAAACCTTATTTGGAACTGTAGAACCTTGTACATCCGTACGATATCTTTTCTCTTTTCAAATAGGGCATTCTTAATTATCTTTATATTCATCTCTATATAAGATGTAATCATTTTTACATGCATGAATCTGCTTATATTCAATCCCCAACTTGACTAACAATTGACGCGCTTCTCTACAAGTTGATGGCAACACATTATCTTCAGGGAATATTTTATCCTTTAGAGCCTTGTAAGTTTTTTTTTTCAAACCCACATGTTAGAAATGTAATTTAAAACGTTGTTTATATACCATAATGTAAAATCCACCTCAAATTAAATTAAATGAAGTTAGTACTTATATTCTAATTGAGGACACAAATTGACAGTGCAAAATTAGAAAAATAATTCAAATTACTTTAGTAAGGTAGTGAAGCTCTTGTCTGACCAACCAAATAATGGATTGATTTCCAATAATATTAATGTGCATGAAAGCTTGGATGTTCTACTTGCACCTGATTTGAACACCACTGTCTTTGCTACTTGCTTAATTGATTCATTGATGTTGATATCATCACAAGTATGTTAGTGGTAATTTCCCTCTATATCAACATCATCATTATTATGCATAGGATCATCACCCTCATCATTGTTTCCATCCCCAAAGAAACTTGTGAGCATTTCGTTCAATCCTTCTTCATGCATTACATTTCCACCAACATCTCTACTCTGAGCAGTGGATGGCATGTCATCAATGTATGCTAATTTCATCAATTCCTCAAATTTTTCACGTGGTAGTGCTCTCTTCAATGCTTTTGTTCTTCTCCTAGTATGGTTTAAAGGATGAATTGGATCATCATCATCATCATCATCATCATCGTTTACCTATAATTAAATGCAACCATTATTTAATGTTAGATAGCAATTACTGTATAAAACATGGACCCGTTTCAAAGATATACACAATAAATTACTTAAAAAAACAATATTATACATATATACAATAAATTAAAAATATTATTTTTGAGCACATTATTTTAAAAACAAGCCACATCAATTTCATATTCTTAGATTTTCTACCTTAGGAACATCCCAAAACAACAATTGTCTTAAAGTATTCATCCATGCATGTAGTATTATCATGACCAACCTCTTGTTCATTGTGTTGATTTTCTATTGCATTTACAAACTCCATTGTCATATCCTCTTCCAACCATTTCTTTTTGCGTGATTTAATTGTATGGCGTAGGCCACGTCCATATGGAGGTATTTGTATTGGACTATCAAAGTGATTAAACTCCTCATTTGTTCCGATTTCATTACCAACCTAAAATAATTGATACATGCATTATTTTTTCCAAGGTTAGAGATTATACTATATAATGTACTTATATTGTCCATTAATTTATTACTGAACTTATTTATAACACCCACAAAGTATAACAATTGTATCAAAGTATTCATTCCATGTATTATCATCATGACTAACCTCTTGTTCATTGCCACCAATTTCTATTGTATTTGCAGACTCAATTGTCATATCTTATTCCACCCACTTTCTCATGCGATGTGCTTTAACAGTATGGGGTCCACCCTTGTGTACATATTTTGTTTGTTTTACAGTGAAAGAGTTCAACTTTGTATATGTTGCAAACACATCTTCCACCTAAAATAATCAACGACATGCATTATTTTTTTTCAAGTTTGAATAATAAACTATATAAATTACTAGGTTTAGGAAAACAAGGATCAAAAACTAAATTTCATTTTATTATATTTGATAAATTAATGTAATATTTAAGTACTTGATTCCCTAAATCATGTTGTTTGTCTTCATTGGAAATAAATTCATTTGTTTCCATGGCCTCTCTTAGCACCTACAATACACAACAATGATAACAATTTTTATTGAAGTCATCTATGGAGTTGTTATAGTCTTATTTCTTATTCCATTATTTTAACCATTCTAATTTTCATGTTAGCAATTTGCATTTTTAGTTATGAAATTCTCCACCATTGTTGTGACACTCCTATGATAATGATTGAAATCGAGTTGAAGTCTTAACTTTTCATGCAGATCTACACTTCTACTTATTAGGGTCATATCTATTGAATTTTGGATACTAGTTTTTAACATGGATACCAAGTTGCTTATCTAGTTTGAATGTACATTAGGAACATAGCGATACTAGATTGTCATGAAATTGTTTGAATGCTATGGACATTTCGATATTTACCGAACATTAGATGTTGAACATATTATATTACCATGTCATACATGTGAAGCATATTTAATATATGTTAGATGATCTAAATTACACCTTTGCATTAATATTAATACACAAATGATATTTTTTTCTTATTGGAAAAGAAACACTATGGCATTTCCAACCTAAGTCAATAATGACTAAAATAGTTATTGCATAAATCAATAAATCCTAAAATGATGCCTAAGTGATCTATTCCTCCCAAAGAGACAGGAGTAAAGTATAAATGGTACAACTATGGGCATTACAATGTAAACAACACATGTTTAAACTTTTACAGGGGTAGAGCCTCTATGCACATTGTGCATGAGGGAAGGTGTTTGATATCTTATATTTGGTTTCCCTTCATCACCAAAGAGGATTAGGTTATGAGTGGATTGGCAAAGCAACCCTTATTTGTTCCTTTCAGTTTTTGGGAAATCTCAAGTTCAACTAGTGGTAGTAGATGGTTTCAAAGATGTTTGCTAGGGTTTTTCAATAAGGTCACTAGATCCTAATGCAACATAGATACTTCAGATTTGTTGAAAAGTAAAACCCCCACATAGCACCAAATATATCATTAATGACTACCTAGAGAACTTAGACTAAATTAATCGTGGAAGTAGGAACTACAACCAAATTAAACATGAAAGTAAAAAATACAATTGGAAAAAAAACATACACTTGGTAATATATTAGAATTCATCCTCGCCCAATCCAAAGTTGATGAATAATATGTTAAATCTTTAATGAAACTCATGAAAAATAATAAGCATGTTATCGATATAAGAGTGCATGAACTTGCTTAATGTATATTTGTTAATTGGAGATGATGAATATCCAAAGTTGATGAATAATATGTTAAATCTTTGATGAAACTCATGAAAGATAATAAGCATGTTTAGCCATATAGGAGTGCATGAACTTGCTTAATGTGTAGTTTTTAATTGGAGATGATGAATATGTATATATATTTATCTATGTATTTACTTGAGATTATTGTAATTTCAAGAAATAAATATACGTGGCCAATAAATAGGTTATTTTTTTTGGCTTGCCCTAACTATGCTGGAACCTATGGCCCTCATTCCCATGTTCAATGCGCTGACCATAGATCATTCACTCCAGAGAACCCTGATTCGCTCCAGAAAACCCCGATTTCGAATAGGAAAAAAGGCGGAAGGAGGGGAATTGGGAGGATAACCCAAAAAAGAGGTAGTGGGAATAAAAAAGGGCAAGCGTTGGAACCTATGGATCTCACTCCCATGTTCGATGCGCTAATCATAGATCATCCGTGCCAGAAAACCCCGATTCGCTCCAGAAAACCCCAATTTCGAATAGAAAAAAGGCGGAAGGAGGGGAATTTGGAGGATAACCAGAAAAAGACATGGTGGGAACGAAAAAGAGCCAGCGCTGGAACCTATGGATCTCACTCCCATCTTCAATATGCTGACCATAGAGCATTCGCTCTAGGAAAACTCCAATTTGGAATAGGAAAAAAGGCAGAAGGAGGGGACTTGGGAGGATAACCAAAAATAAAAAAAGATGCGGTGGGAACGAAAAAGGGCCAACAATACTAGATCATCCGTAGATTGAAGCTATCGGTGGCAGGAGAGAAGGAAAGTGCATGGGTCAGGGAGGTAGTGGGACAAATTTGCGTGGCTTAGAAAGATGCAGCATAGAGGTTAGTTGATCCATCTGAACTTACCCTCACCAACTTTGACATTTTCCGCGTTGTTTATACACATTATGTGAACAACTGATGTAATCCCCTAAACTTTCTGTGCGTAGAGTTATTTTTCAGTATTGTTAATGAATGGATTATTATAAGCCCTAACTTTCTATTGCTAGGTTAGCATTATTTTATCCTAGGGAAGCAGAATTGCAGACATTCTGTTAGCTAGCCACTTCTAGCAAAATAAATTTGTGATTATTTGAGACAGTTATTGTATCCTTTAACAGTGGAAAATACCTTGGAACCTTTTGCATCCCATTAGACATAGTTTCCGGTTGGCTCTTTAGGGCTTTTAATTGAACTGAGGGTGGAGGATCCAAAACTTTATTCAGGAAAAGATAAGGATGGTTGCAAGGAGATCCAACATGGAGAAGCTTAGCTTCATTAATGAGTATCCAACTAATTTTTCAAGTTAACTCACTCGCAAGTAGATCCAACATTGGGCATGCCCAAACTAATTTATCAAGTCGAGTGTTTACCGTTTCCAAGCTTGGAAAAGAAATGGGTGAAGAGGAGCCCTATAGAACTATACAACCAATTAAGCTAGAGGTTAATTTCCTCTAAGTGCAAAAAAAATCAAATCTACTAATTGCTCAAAAGGAGATGAAAGGATTTGCAATTGCCAAACTAGTGATAAAGCTGCCTCAATAAATAAATGATGCCTTTAAGAAAAATAACAAGAGCAACTTACGCAAATAAGCAAATGGATATGGAATTGCAATAGAGCAAGATACAAACTATAAGAAAATGGAATGCTCAAAATAAATTAAAATGGTTCACAAGACTCATCTAAGTATTTTGCATGTGAAGTTTAGAGCATATGAACTACAATGCATGAAATGAAAGCAAAAAAGAGAATGAAAATGAAAGTAATTAGTGTTCATTTAATCTACTTAGTGTTAAGTGACAAAAACAAACCACTCAATCAATCACATGGAGACCTTCCGCAAATGAGGAAGAGTGGGATGCCAAGGGAAAAAGGTCACCAAGCTCCAAAGAACAAGTGCCTTTGTATTATATTGGTTCCCTCTTATGAAATGAGAGATGGAAAGGAAGTTGTTTTTTGAGGAAGTTTACAAATGATCCCTTGAAAGGGAGAGATACCTCCTTCCAATAGTTAGAAGTGATTAGAAAATCAAACTAGATGTTAATTGGAAATAGTTACAAAATTTGGTTTGATCTTTCACTCAATGATAAGATCAAAACCCAACAAAACTTAGAACTCCCTTTATGGATGAGAAGAGAAGTCTAAATGAGTTACAAAATAGGGAATCCATGAAGAATCCTTGGAATGTAGAACCACTTTGAAGGTACAATGAAAGGGTCTAATAGTTAAAGAGTTTGCTTGTCCTTGTTGTCCAAATCCAGAAATGTTCTTTCCCTTTCAAAAGATGCCCCAAAATCATCTCAAAATGAAGTTTTAGGTCTTCTAGTACAATTTCCAAATATCAATCCAAAAAAGGGAAAATCTGGCCACTCAAATGCAACGAAAATCAGCTTTCTTAGGTAGAGGAAATCTGCCAAGAAGCAAGTTCCTTGTTGCCCAATATTAGTCCAAAAGAGGAGAGACAAATCAGCTTTAGGAGAGACACTTGATACCTGCAAAAAAGGTTAGCAAAAGCCAATGTGAAAGAGACCAAGCTTACTTGGGCATCCACTAGATTAGTGATCAAACTCAATTAGAAAAAATTAAAAAATTAACCATACTAAAACTTGAATAAAACTCTACCCTATGGAAGCCAAGAAATGCTGGGTTAAACCAAATATTCTTGGCTGATTTGTGGCCTTTAGGTCAGCCACTAAATAGCCTTCAAATAGCTTAAATTTTCAATGAATCCATAAATAAGGTAACCAGGAGAGAAAAATTAGAATTTTGAGGGAAGAATTTTTTAGATTCAATGTCCTCCTTTTGGATGTCTTTGGCTGCCCCTAATGATGGCAAGATCATGACTTCATTAACTCTTGAAGGTTGGTTGATTTGACCAATAATTTCCCTAAACCCTCAATCTTTCAAAAGTAACCTATGCTTAACTTAAGATACTTGTACAACTATTATAGGATAGTCAAATACTTGTCTACCTCTTCCTAGGCAATACTACCCTTATTTGGACCTTGCTTGACCAAAAGAAATGCAACACAACCAATTAAAAAAAGCGCAAATAGACCTTGCATCAAGACAAGATCACCAATATCATGCCAAGATAAAACCTTCAAAGAATTTTCTTTATTATCGTGTGAAATAAAAAATCACAGCATATACCCAAGCATTAGCTTCCCAACCATGAGAGAATGAGAGGTCTTTGGGTTTATTTATGCATATTTGGGAGAAAATCCCAATGAAAAAGTGATCCAACAAGTGGCATAATGGTGGAAGTCCTAATGAGGGTTGAATTCTCCATGTGGCACAAGCGCTTCCCAAGTGTGAAGTCAAAATATTGTAGCATCTCCTCTGTTGGTAGCGTATTCTTCTTGAGATATGTGAGTTGGTGTAGATGCTAACTCTTATCACCCAAAAATTCTCAAAACATCATTGTGTCAACTCTACTTTTGGTCATGATTTCAAGGAGGTCTAAAAGTCATTTTAGTCTTGATAAAAGGGTAAGTGATAGGGTTTAAAGTCTTAAAATGTCATCTTTCATTTCCAAATAAAGTCCTTTAGGTTCACTTCATGGTCAAATAGGTCACATTTTCCATTTAGAAGTCATTCCATTAAATTTAGGGTTAAAATTTTGCAAACATACAGGAATCCACAGTTTTGTAGCATAGCTAGTCCAAAAAAGGTGATTTGCATTACGAAAACAAGCTAATTTCATAGCACAGTATGAGGCAAAAACCCTGCTTTTCCGTTTTTAGTAGTCAACTTCCAAAGGGGTTCCTGGGCAATTGAAAACTCATTTTCGAAAACTGAAAGAGGTTTCTCAATTTCTTTAAATTCATTATGAGGTGGGAGAAATTGATGACTCAAACTAAATGTGCTACGAAAGCTGTGTCAGTCTATAATGTTTTTCTCCATAATGATGAATGGTTAATCTTTGAGAGTTTCAAGGTCATGCTTCTAAATAAATCCCATCTCATTTTTTGCTTTCCACTCCCTCATTTTGTCACCTTTCTCTCCACATTCAAATATCATTCCTTAAACAAGTTACCCAAGCTCCTCTCTGTCATTTACTTTTCAACCTTTACATGTATCAGTCAGCTGTCACCTTTGAAAAGTTAACTTTGTGACAAACAACTTCCTGTCCAAATGGTTTTTTTATCGCTGTCATAATTTTAAGAGGGCAGTTTGGGTATAAAGGGAAATTGCCATAAAGATGAAAGCATAAAAAGAAGGCTATGTGTTTGGATAGGATCCTATAGAGATTTAACTGATCATGGACGACCTCAGCTTCACACAAACTTTCATCCAGACAGGTTACATGTATTTCTACCAGGAGCTGCAAGGGGATTTGTGTGTTTCTTGGACTGTTTTGAACTGTTGGTTTCAAAAGGAATTTTTAGGCAAATGAAGATGAGTTTCAAAAATATGATAGAAATTTTTTCTAAGAACATAATAAGGAACAAAAGCCTCTTTCAAATTTCTCCTAGGTGCTACCAATTTGGAGATTTGAAGTTTCCTTTGAGACCTATTTTCAGAATTATGAATTTTTCCTATTTTATACATGATTTTATAATGTAGATTTCGGACAACTGAAGCTAGTTTTCAAAAAAATGAGAGAGGTTTTTCCGATAAATATTCTTATCTACAAAAACCTCCTACACTTTTGTAACAACTATCAGGGATCAAGAGATAGGATCTCAGGAGTGCAGCCTTCTTTTTCAGGAAAGACAAAGTTATTTTTATTGGTTGATGAAGTGGCTGAAGGTGAAAATGTTGTTTCTTGAGGAGGGAGAAAGGTAAAACATACTTAAAGTAGTTCCAAATTAGCATGAAAAAGAGTATTAGAGCATGACAAAGAGTATTAGATCAGTCATTTGACAACTGGAGGTATTCAATTAAAGGAAGAGTTTGAAGACACTAGTCTACATGTGCCAGGTCATCAAACTAATATCTCCTTAGTGATAGGCAGAGTAACTTCATGAAGGCAGTCAGAATATTAATGTTTGGTTGATAATCAACATGGTTAAAATATAGGATTCCTTTTAAGGAAGATTTGGATCAGTTTGGTTTAAATAGGTTTTTGAGTCATAGTAGGACTCTAACTCTTAATTCGAAAAGGTGTTAGTCCTAGTTTTATGAATCTAGTTAGTAGTTAGATTTGGTGTCAATTGTAAAGTCTAATGGTCTAGCCACTTGGCAGAATTGTTGTAAAGGCTAGATGCCTATAAGTAATGTAAACTTCGATGTACACAGGGTTGGAAAATGTTATAGAAAAGGACTACTTTTGTAAATGTTGTGAAGGGACTGATATATACAGAAGCAGTTTAACTTTTTTGAATATGAGATTCTTAGTGTACTTCAGTGAGCTTTATCTTTTATCTTTGATATGTTTTACTTCCATAGTCTTAATGCTTATTACTTATAATTCATGGAGGAACATGCTCTGACTTCCTTTAAGTATTAAAATATGGTGAATTGAGTTCTTGGGTCCTATCTTTGGATGTTTTTCTTCAATGTTTTAATACTTATTACTCAGAATTCATGGTTATTCATGCTTTGACTTCCTTTAAGTATTAAAGTTTGATGAATCACTTTTAATACTTTCCTTTTGAATACCTTGATGTATCATTACTCAGAATTCATGCCCACATGCTCTGACTTCTATGAACTTCAAGTTATTGAGACTTTCCTGAATGTGTTACTCTTTCATTGAAGTATATACAAGCCTTAGTTTTATAAGAAGAGCTATTTGTTATCTTTATCTCTGTCACTGACTCCATAGCCCAATGGTAGAAAGTCTCCATCTTTCAACCTATAAACATATAAAATCACAAACCATAGAGTTAGTCATATATCTATAGATTTAATCAATATCATTAACCCTTGAGAAAGCCCTCTTAGGCTAAGGAGGCTAAGCCTCAGCGAAAAGATTGGTTTGAAATAGTTACACTGAGATTGACTTGATGAGCAGCCTATCAGGGTCTTATTTTGGTGATAACAGTAGCCACAAATGAGATGAGTGTAGAGAATGGGAGACAAACTCCCCCAAAACTTGTGCTTAACTGTTGTGAATAATCCTCCAATAAATGACATATGTACAGGCCTGTGCATGGAGGATCTTGGCTGACTTGTGTGGGCTGTAATAGATGGCTTCTAGCTATGTGTTAACACATGGTTGGATGGGGGGAGTTAACTCCCATTTTTACTTCCCTTTGATTGCCAACACTCAACTTGATGGACTCGGCCCTCTTTCTAACTGAAGATGGACCACATTTGGTGGGATTTGGTCACCCCAAACTATTGTAGCAAGCACAAATTTGCCCCTCCACTTGGCACTGAGATTTGGCCCTCTTATGTGGCTATGCAAGTCATCATTAACTTAGTCTTTGAATTCACTTTGTTTTTCCACATCATTTCCACTTGGTGACATATTTATTTTGTCCACCATTTATTAATTTTGTCAATTTTTGTCACCACTTTATACCACTAAAATAGGAAAAATGGATTTTGAGGGCCATAAGTCATGTTTTGACCCTCAAAGTGGACTCTAGAAGAATGTTGGGGTGGAGAGCATATTTTTTAAGTACTTATAAGCCCCTGGGCCCCAACATCTTTTAGGCTTATTTATTTAAAAAAATTTGAACAATTTAATTAACAATCCCATTCTGCAGGAATTTTTAATAAATTAAAAAATCCTATCAAAACCTAATCAAATTTGATGACACTTTAGATATGTCCTAGTATGGTAATATACATCGAATCTAGGCATTAGGACGGACCCAGGGCTCAATCATCAAAGCCACCACTCCATCTTTGGAGGTAGGTGATTGAAAAAAATCAGTTAATTATTCATTGTTGAAAAGCAAGAATAATTAGTTGGGTGAAAAAACACTCTAGAGTGTACTCACTTGATGAGCGAGTCCCAAGTTGTCTAGGATTTTTATAAAAGGTCATCATACTAGTGACATTTAATACAATTCCCCATAGGGTTTCGAAATTTGAGGGAGAAGAATAGAGAGGAGAGAGAAATGGTCAACAAGTACCTATTGACTCCTGGTCTTCTGAAAAAAAATTGATGAGTGCCCTGTACATTGGACCATGGGGTCTTTAGGTTCTGCCTGGTGCAACCTAACATGTAACACTCTTCAAGGTTTATCTTATCACCACAAGGGAGGCTTCCTTGAACAAAAATCTTGCTATATATCCCGATGGAAATAACCATAACAGGAAGTAAAGTTTCTATGTGTATCTTATACTGCCTATAAAGGGAACACTTGGCTCTGTAAATTGCTCAACAAGACATCTTCCAGGTGCTTTCCTTACATCATCTCTTCATACATTCAACAATATATCTCATAGGAAAATTACTTGGAAACCTAAGTGACAAAACCAAGACTTTCTTATGTTGTAATTCCAAGTGATAAGGTACAATTTATTCAGTTGTGAAATGCATGTAATAACTTTAAAAACAACCAATCTAAGTTTCAGCTTGAAGTAACAACATTTCAGAACCAACACTTGAACACATTCATGCATTTATTTTCTTGAATTTGAAAGAGTAATCATTGAAACTATCCACAGATTGTAACTATTATGAAAAGATCCTGATCCTAGTGGGTTGAAGCATGAAACAGAGAATTAATTCTAAGTGATTATTCTTTAAATATTTTACAATCATTGAATGACTAAAGGTTGACACAGGCCATTAATGATAACAACCACACTTCATTTGAATTAAAGAAAAAGTAGTGCAGGTCTTTCAAGTATTTCCAGACATGCTATGGAATTGCCACTTTTGGTTATGAATGAGAAAAATAAACAGTATGTCAAATATTGCTATGAAAACCTAGATTTGCATTTTCTTTGTTGAAGTGGGCATAAACTATGAAGAATAACTTATGCACACCATTTTATCAACCATTTAGAATGCAATTCTAGTCATCTGTTCATGCCCAAGATAATAAGACATTTTAGTGCTAAAACTCACATAACATGGTTATAATGCACATAAGAACAACTGAAATATATTGCCAAGCATTAGAGACTGTTTATTGCTTACAAACGCAAGCGTGAAAATTTCATTCAAGTAAATCAATACAAACTACTACACAAGCATGAGTTTATTTTCAAACACTTTGGAAACAAACTTTGCACAACAGTAATATATTTGTTATAACAACCTAAAGAAATGTTGTGTATGTGTTGTTTTAAATGTGCAGCAAGAGAGGCATCTTCCCAACAAAACTCTGATTCAAGATATCCGTTGATGTCAAGCAACCCAACTTGTTTTCACCTCAGAAATATAGACCACTGCCCCTTTTTTAATGGATACGACAAGTTGGAAATTGTCCTTGGCAGTAGAAAGCCCTTTAAATATCCAAATTGAACCAAGCTTCATTGCCTCTTAAACTTAGAGGGAATTTTCCTTGGCCGTACAAAGCCCTTTAAATATCCACATTGAACCAAGCCTCATAGCCTGTTAAACATAGAGTGGAAATCACAGATTTATGGCTAAAAAATAAAAATATGCTAGTGCCTTGTTCTAGCTTGGCATCCTTAACAGAGGCATTTTTAAGTGTATTGGATCATTTGAAGCAAGCTCACAATTAAATCTTGAAGGCAGTGACAATGCCCAAGACTGTGAGATCAAGAAGGCGGCTTTGAAGCAACCTCCAGTGATCATGAAAGACAAAGGTATGTAGTCCTTAAGTTGGGGAAGAGTCAACCAAAAATGAGGGGATAGGTTGCTTTGGTGACAGTGGTGACTATTCTAGTAGTTCATAGTTGGGTTGCACCTTGTGGATTAGAGTTTTTTTCATTAAATTGAAAGAAAACTATTATTATCTCTACTATTAGCTCCTACTAACGATTGATCCCTCTGTAATTCATCAAGAAGCTGCAAAACAAAAGGCTACAAAGATAGTCCACGAAACTATTGAAAATAATGAAAGTACCCTTCATGTTATCAATCATTAGGCTGTAGCCACCAATTCCATTGGTGCTGGAATAAAGAGGGCTCATAGTAAGAAGAAGAGGAAGGAATGCCTGGTTAAAGTTGATTCTTCCAGCGATTTCTTGTTGACATTTAAGGATCAATTTAGAAAATTTCTTGTTGAGTTAGTTTAATTTGACATAGCAGGTTGGCTAGCTAAATGCAAAAGTACACAACAGATAACAGAGGGAGTTGAAGATGTAGTTTTTATAACAAATTGATATCTCTTATTTGTTTTTTCAATTTGGACGAGTTTTACCTTGAATTCAAATGAATAAAACAATACTATCCAATCTACTTTTCATAGAAGCTAATTGCCAGCTGTATGACCAGAGTTACAATAACCACTTTTGGACAGTACAACAGATCTACAATGCCTCTCCACATAATAAATTTAAAACTACTTAAATTGAACTTGGACCATAATGCAAACTACGATGAGAAATATCTACCTTCATATTTGGCAAATTACTTATCTATTGAAGTGTGGTGTTATGTTTTCCATGTTTCTAAGAGATCAATATGCGTTCGTTGTTGTATTTTAGAATCTAGATAAGCCATACAAAAACATGTTGAAGGCTAGTTATTTGGTCCCAATTCTTTTCTGGAATCGTTTCAGTCAGTGCCAAGGATTAGAAATAGACAGAAACAAAATGATACTCTAGGGCTTTTGCTTTTACTCATGCAACCCTAGTTTGATTCAAGAGCTATTCATGCCTCATTTGGAGATGCTTAAATTGAAGTTTAACTGAAGGTTTTTCTAGGAGGTAAGCCCCCATGAGAGAGAGATTCTGAAGCAAAGACATGCTTTTATTACTATCATCCAAATCATAGCGAGAAATTGCAGAATTAGGAAAATCAATCAAGTCTCAGAAGTTTTATATATTTGGATACAATAAGGCTCAATAAGTTAGGTCTCTCCTTGGTTGTTATTTACTCCTACCTCCTAATTCTTCCCCTCTGCCCCTGTAGAAGATGTCAAATCTTGACAATACAAACTTATTTTATAATATTCCACTGGGAGAAAAAGACATCAGATCATAGTACTGATTACCAGCTCAGTGAAGGTGTTGAAGTGGCTAGCCTTCTATTTATAGAAACATGTTTGGATTTAATAAGAAGAGAAAAGTTGCTAATGAAGGATCATGCTTGCCAATTACTATCAACTTTTAATGGCAGTTTGGATTGCAAAAGTCTTTTACTCTTATTTCCTAACAAAGTTCTAGATCTTTAATTCCTTTCTTAATTTGAGCAAATGTTTAACTTTATTTTGTGCAGGAATGAATGTTGACGAAAATAAATCAACTCTGCAGCAAGGGGAGGGAGAATATCCTTCAAATGCAATTGCTGATAGATGTTTAGGAACTTTTGCAAGTGCACCAGGGCAATCAATTTCTATGGAAAGTGGAAGTGGTGTATGAAGAGGTCGTGATGCAGCAATTACAACACCTTCCAGAAACAATCATATGGCAAGGGTACAACATTTAGATATTCATTAGCATGACTTAGATTCTTCAGATACTACAGGGTGAGTCTCATTCATTACTCTATGTTGTTGGCTTCTTGGGGTTGTGTATTTGTCATGTTTGAGATAGAGGATTACTGATCGGTTGTACCTTTGCACTTGAACAACACAAAGAAGAGAAAAAGAGTTCCTAGAGTCAATGGTGGGGAGAAGGGTGAGAGGGGACTCCAACAATTTAGCATGAAAGGTGTATCCTCACAATTCACCTATTCTCTTTCTTTTTCTGGCTGAAATTTTCTTTTGGTACATGCTGATGGATGGACGTCTTTATGTTGCTGGAGGTAATGGAATTGATATAAATTGATAGTAGATTGGTATGTGTTTGTTCTCATAATGGCAGTCATGGGAAACAAAGGGAGGTCAAATGCAAGCCAGGTGTGGACCTCTCCAACCATGGAGAGAATGTGGGTAGCTAATATGTGTGGAGTTCTGTTTAATCCCTATGGTTGACTAGCTCCAAAAAAATCTTGATCCACTGGAAAATAATGTTTTTGTTTGTTATACATGGTGTCCTTAAGGCATGCTTGTAATTATATTTGTATTACACATTGGCCTCGGGGGTTTGTTTCACTTACTGTGGATTTTTTAACTATGTCCAGTCAGTAAGAAGGTTGAGAGTAAGTGTCAGACACATATAATGAGGTAACAACATGACCATAAAGAATGCTTATTATTTTGCAATTGTTTCTTGTTTATTTGTTAAGTATGATTGCCATTTTTTTCTCATCATGTTATCTTAATTAAATATTGAAATTCTAATATGTAGCATTTTTGAGCAAGCAATGCAGAAGGCATCTCTGAATTTTTTTACCATTGCATATAAAATGCTACACTGTAGTAATGATTGACACATAGTACAATCAATGGGAATTGTTACATCCCCAAATCTCTGAAATCGGTCAATATGACTGAATCAATGGTGATATAGCCGGGTAAGTAAAATGAATACTAGTTCAAGTGAAAGTTCTGGAAATGATATGCTGAGAATGCCCCCTAGGCACATGTCCAGTAGGTAGTGGGAATGGATTCAATGAACCAGTGGCATGCAGAAATGGTTAAACGTGACTCATCTCTGAGAGGAATAGTGAACATGGATTCTCAAGGGAAAAAGGCTCTTGAACAGGCAAACTTTGTGTAGTCAAAGGTGGTTAGGACATGCTCACAAAACAGTACTATGAATGCGAGAGAGGTATTAAATTTATTCACTCTATTTGGAATTGAAAGAAATATCTAATCTATGAAAACTGTGGATTGTTGTAAGAAGTTAAATTTTTCAGTATTGTGCATCCTTTTATCTCAATTGAAAATACTTCATGCTTAGATTGTTGATATCATATGCTTGATTTGTTTGTAGCCCTTTTGTAGTAAGTAATTGTTTCTTTTGCAGGACGTTCTGAATTCAAATTTACAAAAAAATTCAAGAGAAAAACTGGGAGGAGGATATCCTAAAGGCTTTTCTATAGGTTATGCTTTTGTAAACTCATCTGTATTTGACAGTGCCACAAACATGTCTAAGTGTCTTGTTCAAACAAACCAACATCTTTATCAAGGTAAGGTTTTGGTTCAAGTTTTTTTATTAAGTAATTTATCTATTTGTTGGTCTACCAAATTTTACTAGTTTTTTATATTATAATGTACTGAGATGTTCAATTTCTGCTTATAAATTGTTTCCATCAAGCCAAAATGTTCTTGACCTTCTAAGCAAGTCAGATAATCCAAAAGAAAGTGATGCATTAAAGCGCACTATATTAGGAACTTCAATGTAGCTAGCTATAGTTTTCCCACAACGTGCAACAAGCTACCCCTAGTCTTATCTCACCATACCTCTTCTAGGAGAGATTCTATTGGCCTTCAATTGGTGGCTCAACTTTCATGGCACGCTAGTAAGCAAGCAAGTTTTCCCTAAAGTTGTGGATCCATAAGGCAATCCTTCATCAATTAACCAATGAAACTAGCTATAGTTTGCCCACAACATGCAACAGGCTACCCCTAGTATTATCTCACCATACCCTTGCTAGGAGATTCTATTGGCCTTCAATTGGTGGCTCAAATTTCATGGACTCTATGGCATGTAATCTTAGTTGGATTTCCAATATACTGTTGAACTGTATTTTCATTTTAATTTTTAGTACTATTAGATATTATATCTTACCTCATTTTATGGTTAGCATTGTATAACAAAAACATGCGTTGTGTTATCTAATTAATACTAACATGTAATATTGATTTTTTTTGTCAGAACGCTATAGGTAATGAGTGCCAAGATGATGATCACGATGATGATCCAAACTATGCTCAACATATATAAGGAGATGATGAGGATGAGGATGAGGATGATGGTGGTGAAGGAGGAGATGATGATGATAGTTGTGGTGTTGGTGATGATGTGGATGAGACTAATGAGGATGGTCAAGATGATCATGAGGATGATTTTGGTGGTGGTAGTTAGGCATGCACATGCATTGTTTTTGATGAAGAAATTATTGTGTAGAATGACATTGCTATGTTTAGATGGTGTTATAGACATATTTGGGCACTGCAACCCCAATCATATATGTTGATAAACCAAGGGCTCTTTAACCCGTAAAAGTGTTGTTTCGTACCCTAAAGGATCATGGTCAACTGATTACATCATTTCCAAGAAGTTCCACCTAAAAAACTACTCGGAACTGGGCAAAACTAGACCATACTGACTGCTCCATGGTCAAGGTGCGATGCATACTGGCTGCTACACTAACCAGGTGAGATACATACCGAAAGAGCCTTCTGTGGGGTGCGATGAGCGAGAGAGGACAAATGGCAGAGACAATTTGCTAAGTGGATTCTCATGGAATCTTATAGAAACTTCTCCTATGACACTTGCCTCTCTGAATTCGCCCAGGGATGAGTAAGAGATCAAAGAAATCTCCAAGTGGAACCAAGAACTATCAGTGGAATGACACTGATCAAAAACCCAGAGCTGACTCACCCCCTTGCAAGACATCTATATATGGATCCCTCATCTGAGAGATCTTGGGGGCTAGAATTTTGTAATTTGTAAGGAAGCGCTGTTGGTTTCTCTTTGAGACATTGTATTGTTGGGTGATCTTACTTTTCATGAGGTGAAGAGGGCTTTCATTCTGGGAGGATGATGCTGGGTCAGATAGCTGGGTTGTAATCCTCTCTTCTAATATTAATAAAGTTATTTGATTTTTCCTCCATATAATCGTGTATTTGTGAATCTTTCTATTTGTGAATGCAATTGTATGGTCAATGTATTTATGATTCTGCATTGTTTATGGTATTATAGATCTCGATGCTTTGATGGCATTTTGTTGCTTTGCCTCTACATGTATTCTCTAAAGCAGGACAAGTAGGAAAGGAGTAGCAAGCTCTATCAAGGGAGAGAGGAAACAAGCAAGGATCCAAGCGAAAGATCCAGGTTGGTGCTCTCTACTTCTCTCTTATCTATCATACATAAAGGAAATCACAAGTTACTTTGATTGTTTGTTTCTAAGATAGCTACCCTTCTTAGTGCGACTAGCAAATAAAACAAACACTAGTTTTCTTGGAAACAAAATGGTGACTCCACTTGGGAGCGATTAGTTTGTTTATTTGTTATTGTTGTTTTCTTTATAAACTATAGATGGAGCCTGAAGTTAAGACAACTAGCCTTCGAATTGCTCTTGCTATGCAAGTGAAAAGTAGATCAATGCTACTTCAGTCAATCTCCGGGTTGGTTTATGAATTGAAAATCTAACTTGCAAATATCCTAAGTGCCCTGGTGGTAGCTCAATAACCTCCTAAGATAATACCCCTGTACTTTGTTTTTACTGTCTATCATAGCTTAGCTGAAATCACTGAACTTAGCTGCAAATTTTGAGCAAAAACCAAACTCAGTTTCGTTCCTTGGCCCATCGCACTGTCTGGAATTGGCAGCTTGTATGCATTGCACCTCCCGTGTGTTGCAAGTGAGATGCATCCATGTTTCCCTTAAGGACAGATGCGATGATTGAATGATATTGATTTTTCCTCTTGGAATTTGGTTTTTCCTCCTTGTTTTCAACTCTATTAAGTAGTTTTCCTACTTATGATCAGTATCTCATTGCTAAAGCCTTATTCCTTTACATTATTCAGCCTCCATTGATCAATATTTGTGAATGTTTTATTTATGTATTTTTCATCATTTACAATCCTCCTTTGTCAAGAGTAGCTGAATCGAACTATCATTTTTTGATTCAAAAGTGTCATAACTGTCATTTTGAGTCAAGAAGAAGAGTATCATAAAGTCTTCCTATTTTAGATAGTTGATTGTACTTTTGTCATTGTATTTGATTTGAATTGTCAATATTTGAAGTGTCGAAAGCAGTTTTCCAGTTGAAATTGAAAGTGTTGTTTTAGTCCTCCTTTAATTTTGAAAAGAAATTGCTGAAGTGTCGCTTTGAAGAAAATAGTTCAAATCTGTACTTAGTTTTATTTTTTGACATTCTCACATTAAGGAAACAGAAAAAAAAATACATGCATGTGCATTTGCATTTAGACTGCGTGCGGAATATGATTTAGGAAAAGTGCATTTAGTGTGTGTTCTTTGCTCTCTGTTGAAAGAATCGTACTCTTCTTTCCTTAGTAGCTAGGATTTTCATTGCTAAAAGAAAAAAAAGCGACTTTTATCAGTTTAGGTTTCATATTTAGGAATTTTACGCCTACATCATGTGGTGAACATTGAAAGACAAACTTCTAAGAAAGATCAACTCTAAAATAAACCTCAATGAACAAAAAAACGCTTTGGAACCTAACGCAACACATCTAGAAGTCTAGGCTAGAGATGTAAAACCTAGTAACTATCATTTTCATTGAAGGTTGGGTGATTCCTGCTCTTTGATACGACAAGTGCCAGTATAGACTTGTGCTCCCCATATGGTCAAGTATATATTGGGAGACCACAATAGGCTAATATCCTTTATTCTTAGGAAGTCGTGTCCGCCGCCCTATCGATCGCAATGCACTGAACACAACATTCAGGAAGATTGACTGTCATACGTAAAGTCGTTGGTAATTTCTCTTTAATTTACCACCAAGGTGTATATTGCAGTTTTGCGATTGGTTTGGTAATCCCTTTGTCTAGATTTCTAGAATAGTCACTTTCGTTCCTTTTCGACTCCTTAAAAGAAAAGGTCCATTTGAGCACTTGCCACTTCAGGCTCATTAAAAATCGAAGGCGACAAGAGTCACCTTTAGCTTTTTCTCGACTCTTAAAAATTGAAAAAGAAAAGTTGTGTCAAAGCGTCATAAAATTTATTTAATTCGTAATAACTTTTTTCCTTTAATTTTTGAGTTGATCAAGTAATCCACAATCGTGGAAGAAAGTCAACCAAAACCCTATCATTCACGGAGATTAGCGAGTCAACCATCTTTGACTCCAGAAACGAAACCATTCTGGGAAAAACGGTCTCATTTAACTGAGTCAAATTCTCCTAGTTTATTTGAAACTTGTGTTTCAACATCATCAGAGACTCCAGTTACTCCAATTATTTCTGGTACATTTGCCTTTACAGAAGAAGTTCCGTAGTTACAGGACGACATTAGAACTGATCCTACTGTAATGGTAAACACTTCTATCCCTGAACCAGCTCCATCTAGGACTGATCCAGAAACTGAAGTTCACTTACCTGAATATCTGGAAGTTGAGTTCTAGAATTCAGAAGGTGTCACCCCTCCAATGTCTGTTACTGCAGAAGCTATACCTTTTTTGGCTCTAGAAATATTTTATAGACCTGACGGTCTACCTCTTCCACCTGGACTGATTGCTATAGAAGAGGTTGTAGAGGATCTTCCATCCAGTACCCTATTGCATTTTGGAACTGGGATCCACTTATATCCTTCTACTATAGAATTTAGTTCTTTTAATCACCCTTCATTGCAAGTTCCTGTTGAATCCCTAGGAAATCTTTTGGATAGAATAAATATGTCTGAACAACCATCAACATCTAGGACTGTATCATATGATACAATGACAATGGAACCTCCTGTTGCTACTCCGACAATGTTTGTTGGTATCCCATCTATCCCAACTAGTTATCAACCGCTAGATGGAGTCCACCCAGGGACTATTTCGATAGCATGGTCTGTTCCTATTTGCTCATCCGGAATCTTATATGGAATTTCTTATGTTGAAACTCAGCAAATTGATCCTTCACATCAGTATCAATTTGGGTAGTCTATTCTCCAAAGACCAATTTAACCTTTGAACACTGGATTGCCACCATATGGGGGGCAATATTCTTTTTCATTGTTCCCTCCGGGAGAACAACCATATGAGAGTTCACAACAAAATTCAGGTCAAACTGGGATTACATCTAGTGGTTGGGTACCAATACTACCTCAACAGTCAAGAGTTGTATATTCAATGCAACCAAATCAACCTGTGTCGAACATTCCCTCTAAACCTGCTATTGTGACTGTGTCACAAGTACAAGCGCTACCTGTTGTATGTCAACCTCAAGTCTCTCAGGTCGTAATACAAGAACCTCTTGTCTCCATGGCTCAATCACAAGCTCAGATTAGTGCCTCCCTAACAGGAGCGACTCAGGCTCAAACGGGTACTATCACCCCTCATCTTGGTCAAACATCCAGTATGGGACAACAACAAATGGTCCAACAACCATGGTTGGTACAATATCAACAACCACAATTCCAACAACTTACCGAGGACCTGAGTAGCAAAGCTTTGCAGGTAATGGCAACCATATTTTCAAAACAGTTACCAACAATCATATTATAATGGTTATGCCTATCAACCTTATCAAAGTTATCAGCATCAGATACATTATGTTGGTATGCAAAGACTTACTGCTCAGGCAATCCCATCTTATCCTAGGTATGCTTTGCCAAACTTGAATCAATAGTTGCCTTTTGTAGCAACTTTAGAATTACCAGACCTGAACCGGCTGACAAATGATTGAATTGCTTATGCCCCTTGGTGGCCAGCGATTCCTCATAAACTTCCCTCTGATATTCCTAAATTTAATGGAAATCCGGGTGAAGATCCATCGAATCACGTAATGAATTTTCATTTGTGGTGCTCATCTAACACCCTCAATGATGATTCGATTAGGCTTTGCCTTTTTCAACAAACGCTAACTGGTCTGGAAGCGAAATGGTACATTGAATTGCCTAGAGCTTCATTTGACAACTTCAACACCCTCGGCACTACCTTTTTAACCCACTTTCAGTTACCCATAAGGTACGAAATGGAAACAGAGCTCCTTACCAATTTTAAACAGACAACATCCACTCACATATCTGATCATATTCATGAGTGGCGATGTCGTCATCGAATGGTAAAGACATACGTTCCTAATCAGATTCTAGCTAAGTGGTTTATTAAGTCATTATTACCTTCTATTACAGAAGATGTGGCCAAGGGAGGAGTTGTCACTGAAGAGCAAGTCATTGTTCATGTGAAATATTTAGACTTGATCTATACTTAGTCTGGCACGGTCTATGACAAAATCCTCGACACTCCTAGACCATAATTTTCCGTTCCTCCCCCTCCTAAATCAAACAGGGACTCTCATGCCGGCGATGGCGTGATTGGCACCTCAAGTATGAAAACCGCAAAGGATTCATCTGGTAAAGCCCTTGTAGTTTCTAGTAAAAAAGCAAATGACAAACTTCTTGCCTTAGAGGTTAATGCCATGCCATCTGACAAAGGCAAGGAACCAAAGCAACCAGAGGGCAAGAAGAAAGGGAAAAACAAAAAGAAGAAACAAGAAGATTCGACTCGTAAGAAACCTTCTGGCAACCCTGCTGGCCAAAAGAAAGCTAGCCAGCCATGTTTCATATGTGATGAGGACCATTGGATGAAAGATTGTCCCCATCGAGCTGAGGTCACGAAGTTCTTGAAAACTTCAAGTACCTCGGTGGTGTTGACTGCTCCGCTTCCAAATGCAAAAACCAATCTATTTGCTATTGATCATGCTTCCCCATCCCAAGTGCTTATGTTGTCCATTTCGAAACAACAAAATGATGCTTTGACATCGACAAGGAATAAAGATTATGGGAATCCATAGATGTTGAACAACAAGGCTATAGATCAACCCAGCAGTTCGACAACAACTTCGTCAAAAGTTGTGCCACCCATCATTCCTGAATTAACTATAAAGCCACCAAAGGGAGTAGTACATAAATCGACATTTAATCCTCGTGCTCGAGCAGCACAAAATTATAATATAGTGGAGGATCTGGCTCAATCGCCATCTGCTATGTCGACACTTGAAGTACTACAGAATTGCCCCTCCCAAAAGTAGGCTTTATTATCAGTAATAGGTGGGATTGACCTAATGGATTCAAATCTTGTGGCCTTTAACCATAAAGGATATGAACCACAATTATCGGCCTAGCTCGCTTTCCTTATACAAGTAAAATCCCTCAACAAGACTGTTCATCGAACAATCATTGACGAGGGGGCATCTACTTGTATTATGTTAATGAGTTGCTGAAAAACTTTAGGTTCACAACCATTGTCACGATCATCAACGACGTTAAAAGCATTCGATGGAAGGACATACATGCCATATCGGATATTAAGTAACTTGCAAGTTGAGCTGGGGGTCAAGACAGTAGAAATTGAAGTCGAGGTCATTGATGGAAACCTTGACTACAATATCTTATTGGGCAGAATATGGATTTATGCTATAGCTGCTGTTGTGTCAACATATTTAAGAAAGACTGGATTTCCCTTCCAAGGAGGAATTACAATCGTTGACCAACTAACCTTTCTCCCCAACAGTTGACAAGCTATTGGAAGCATTCCATTGATCCATGGAAACTCTCAAACGCTTCAAAATGTCAGAGTAGGTCTCCTAAAAGACCCTTCCTTAATGGGTACTTTTGCCCTCCCACCTTCGAGTAATCTGGCGGAAGTGGCCACAGTGGAGACCTATCACATGATATCTTCTACATCATCAAAGATTAAGAAGAACTCTAACCCTTTTGTTAGCGTGGATCATCGCCAGGTGTTGCCCCCAAGCCCTATAGAATTGTTCTAGAAATCAATTTTTTGGGCATGGGCGGCAAACCCAAATCAACACTCAGCAAGTGTTTGGATACACAGGTCTTTAGAATATGGCACCCCTTCCGATCCTTGGTCTCATATACATTCTACAGACGAAGGAATCATTCAGTCAATGATGATAGGAGAGGCACCTTGGGAATATTTCCACAATCGTTCCCATCTTCAAGATAACAATGAGGATTATTCCAATGACCTTAATCATCCTTCAATTTTTGATTTTCTATCAAATGCTGTAAATACAGTGGATTCCGAGCGAGATTTGTCCAATATTGAGGAAACTATCACCATTAATATCTCGACCAAAACTAATGTTGTAGAGAATATCCATGTTGGCAAATCTTGTTCTCCTTAAGAACTGGAAATATATTGCACTCTCTTTCTTGAATTCAAAGATGTCTTTGCATGGTCATATGAAGAAATGCCAGGCATTGACTTGAGTATCATTGAGCATGAAATCACGACGTATCTAGATGTCAAACCAGTACGACAACAACTTCGACCGGTGCACTCGAAGAAAGCCGCTTCCATTAAGACAAAAGTTGAAATTTTTTTACATGCTGGTTTCATTTACCCTATTCCTCTAACAGATTGGGTATCAAATATTATTCCTGTGATGAAAAAGCAAGGAACGGTTAGAGTGTGCGTCGATTACAGGGATGTGAATCAGGCTTGTCTGAAGGACAACTACCCTACACCCTTCATTGACCATATAATTGATGAATGTGCTGAATGTGAAATCTTTTCCTTCATGGATGGATTTTTCGGATACAATCAAATCAATGTCCACCCACAGGACCAGTCGAAGACTGCATTTATATGTCCATGGGGCACATTCGTGTACCGTAAACTACCTTTCAGTTTGAAGAATGCAGGGGAAACTTTTCAGAGGGCAATGAACTACGCCTTCCATGACATCAAACACATCGTTCAACCGTATCTCGACGATTTACCGGCTCATTCGCGAAAGTGGACTGATCACACGTAGCATTTGAGAGCTATATTTCTCCATTGCCGACACTACAATATACGACTCAATCCACACAAGTGTGTGTTTTATGTTGGTTCTTGTCAGTTACTTGGATTCGTAGTTTCTAAAGACGGAATTCGACTTGACCCATGTAAGGTTTAGGCAATCATTGACATGCCTCCACCTTCGAATTTGCTTCATATTCAGAAACTCCAAGGGAAAGAAAACTTTCTAAGGAGGTTCATTCCAAATTACTCTGAACTTGCTAAAGGTTATATGCGGCTTTTGAAAAAAGAAGTACCCATAAAATGGGATCAAGTTGCGCAAGCTTCCTTTGATGCTTTAAAAGGTTCCCTAGTAAAAACATCATTAATGTACACTCTTGACTATCAAAAAGACTTTAACCTATGCCTTGCCGCTACAGATACAACCATCGTAATGGTTTTAGTACAATAAGACAATGGAATAGAACATCCTGTGTATTATTTAAGCTGCAACTTAAATGATACAAAAAGCAAGTAATCCTATGTTGAAAAGCTGACTTTGGCAGCTGTTCAAGTAGTGTAGAGATTTCGACAGTATATACTTTTTTGCAAAACTACCATTTTGTCAGATTGCAACCCTATGACTTACATTCTGTCACGTCAATTGCTAGGGGGAAAATATTCAAAATGGATAGCCATTTTGCAAGAGTTTGATATGGAATTCACATCAAAGAAATCTCTAGTCTTTGCGGAGTTACTTTATGACCTCCCATCATCATCCAACGATTTAACATCTAAAGCATCAATCGTGGATGAAACTCTATTTCTGATATCATCAAGCGATCCGTGGTACAGAGATATATGATCTATCTCCAAACCCAAACATTTAGGCCTAATACCTCTCGCTCTGAACAATAGCATACTCGATACCAAGAAAAATACTACATGATCGTCGGTGATACACTTTACTGTCGTGGTATTGGTACAGTTCTGCGAAGGTGCCTCGCGCATGAGGAGGCCGAAAAAGTCCTGAATGATTATCATTCAGGTGTGTGCAAGGGGCATCAATTTGGTTATGCTACGACACAAAAGATCTTACAAGTTGGTTACTTCTGGCCCACAATATTCAAAGATTGCATAATTGCAGTCAGAAGTTGCCATACTTGTCATATTTTTTACTGCAAAACTAGATCACCACCTGCACCACTGCACCTGTAGCTGCTGTTGGGCCATTCGCTAAATGGGGCATAGATTTCATGAAATTTAACCCCACCTCGGTCGGGGGGCTTGGGTATATCATAGTAGCTGTCGACTATTTTACAAAATGGGCCGAGGCGATGCCTACATTAAACAATAGTGGTGAAACGACTGCTCTTTTCTTTTTCAATCATGTAGCCTATAGATTTGGTGTTCCACAAGCTATAGTCATAGATCATGGGTTGCATTTTCACAATCACATGATGGTTGAATTGATTGCCAAATTAGGACTGTTGCATGACAGTTCTACTCCATATTATCTGCAAGATAACAGACAAGTTGAGGCCATCAACAAAGTCCCGAAGCGCATGCTGCAAAGGATGCTTGGAGTCCACAAACAGAATTGTCGCTTAATCTTGTACTCAACTCTATGGGCATATAGGACATCAGTGGGGAACGCGGCCAGATTCACACCCTTTCAGTTGGTGTATGGCCTGGAAGCTGTCTTACCGATTCAGTGTGAAATTTCATCTCTTAAGCTCGCAATTGATCTACTTCCCGAGACTCCAGAGGAAGAGGCTTGTTTCTTGGAACTAATCCACCTGGATGAAACCCATCATGACGCCGCGTTGGCTAACGAAGCACATAAGAAACATGTCAAAGCGCAATTTGACAAAAATTTCAAGCCTCGTGTTTTCTCAGAAGGCGACCTGGTCTTAATTTACGATTAGGACTCTGATAAATTGGGAGCAGGTAATTTCAAACCATTATGGATGGGCCCCTATATTGTTAAACGAGTATTAGCAAAAGGAGCCTACGAGCTGGTAGATTACGATGGGATTCCACTGTTGCAACCCTGAAATGGGTTGTATCTTAAGCATTACTATGCTTGATTAAGTGTAGTAATCTCTTTATAAATATGCTTTTGTTACATTTTTGTTTTCGTCAAGAGTTGTCATTTTGGTGCATTTGTTGTAGATGTCGAACCTTTTGGAAACATTCGTTGGGTATGCCAATGGAGCTAGTCATAGAACACAAAACCTATCTTCTGCAGCCTGGGCCATTTTTGCTCCAAGTGGAAAGTTAGTGAGTTTCAGCGGGATATGTATTGGTCAATCAATGAACAACATTGCTAAGTACAACACGTTGATGGAGCTTCTCTCTGATGCCATTTCACATGGCATACGCTGACTTGTTGTCAGGCTAGATTCGCAACTCGTCATTCTACAACTTACTGGTGCCTATTCCGTTCAAAACCTAGCTATCTATCGTATGTTCCTAAGAGTCGAGATTTTGGAAAGGCAGTTTGATTCCATTCAATATCAACACATTTCTAGAAACTTAAACACATTAACTGATTCATTAGCAAATTATGTGTTAGATAGACATTTGCAGCATTTGTAAAGAAAAGCATTTCAAATTAACATTTGCATCAGGATCACATAACTTAACCAAGATAAAACTCTGAAAATCAAAAATATATAACTGTTTACATTTTTTACAAAATGTTTTGTGTCCAAGACGAAATTGGTCAAATGACCAAAAAACTCAAAAATGAGCGCAGGAAAGCATCCTAAGCTAATGATGTTGGTGATAACATGTCATCGCATGTGCGATCACACGCAAGAGCCTAGTCCATCGACTCGGCACGCCAATAGTATGGCGCTGTAATCTCAGAGGTAACTCGTCAGTCCTCACATCTAGAATACCAAGAGTGAGGCCCTCGACCTGATCCTGCAACACTGCAAGGGTCTTTGCTATGTCCAAATCACGAAGGACAACCCTCCCTACAGCCTCTCCTGCTGGAACGTCAGTTGTCGCCCTAGGGCGCACTGCTGGTTGTACTGGCCCAACATCTGCACAAATATATGAGTTTGATTAGTCTTGATAACATTTAAAAAAAACTAAAACATTAAAAAAACTGATAAACAAAGATATGGTCAAGTCATTTTACCCATAACACTCCACTGTTCGCCAGCCGGTAACACCAAATCTGGGTCGCCTTAGAAATCCATCCCAACATATGGATACTCTGCAAAAACCATCTCCTGACGGTTGAACCGCTCAAAGAAAGCATCAGAGAAAGAAATCTGTGACTGACCAGCATGTCTGGCCATGAGATCAACCCATCTCTGCATCCGTGGTTCCCTCGGTGCTGGCAACCCTAATGAAATGTATTGTGGTTGCATTAGTGGAATCCTCTCCAAGGTGAAAGTAGTCAAAATGGAACCGTAGCCAAAGTTCTTGGATCTTCCATTCTTAACCTTGGAGAGATGTTCTTTTATAACCAAAAGTACCGCCTCACACCAGTTGAATACCTTTGGTTCTAGGCATTCTAGGGCGTATTGCATATAAGATCTGTTGGCCAAATGAAGAGCCGCGCTACCAGCCAATATAGAAAAGGTGAACAAAATGGTCCTCAAGGACCAATCAATGACATTTAGGATATTGATCTTACTGTCCCTGCTAGGCTGAGATCCATCTCTACAAAATTGGTGGATATAATCCCTCACAGATTCATCCCCATGGGCGGATCCTGATAGTGAGAGAGGGGCACTGCGCCTCGATAACCCTATCAAAAAGTAGATATCCTCGATTGTCAATGGAATGGATTTGCCTCTAATCTTGAATACTTGGTTGATCGGATCCCATGCATCGAGAAAATATTGCAAAAATTGATTTGTTGCCTCATGCTGGATATGCGGAAGAATTTGAGCAAACCACAGTTTCGTAGTGTAGCAACTGTGCCCTGGTGATGTAAGGCAATCATGTCCTCTTCTTCACGTTCACATTCAAGCCATGTGAAAACCATCTTAATCCAATGAATCTATGAAACACAAGCAAAAGATAAATTAGGATCCTGATTTGAGCAAAAACAGGCAAAAATTTCATGAAAAATCACTGTGCAAAGTTTCCCTTCTACGCTCATCGCACCTTGCCTTTGAGCAAGGTGAGATGCATACTAACTGGCCAGTGTCCAACTCAGTATGAATTGCACCTTTCGATACAGGCCAGGTGCGATGGTTAGAGAATGAATTCTTCAAACCCCAAGGGCCTAGAAACAAGGAAAAACTTGCTCAAAATCAGAAAAAGATGGAATGAAAATGAAGAGCTCAGGGTTAGCTCCTACCTAGTCTTGATAGCGCGAAGAATAGTCCACCAGATCTCCCGAAATCAGCTGATGAAATTTGAGGGGGAAAACCACTCCAGAGCTCCAAAATCCCAAATTCGAAAGAAAATGGTAAAAATGAAAGGTAAAACTATTTTTTATGTTACTGTTCACGTACTACAAGTAAAATGTTAGTTTTTAATTCATTTTTCGGGCATATATATGTATTTCTAATCAATTTGATGGAGCAATTGAGTAGGTTGAATGACTGATAAAAGAATCTAACGTGTTAAATGGTAAACTAAATATATTTGGCCAATATCACGAGCAATGTTTCTGCAAAGTTCAAGCTCGTTAAAAAATAAACCTAGGAACAAGCAATGTTTTTGCAAAGTTCAAGCTCGTTAAAAAATAAACCTAGCACTGAGCACATGTTGGCACAATGTTCAAGCTCATTAAAAAATAAACCCGCCTTCAGTAAACGACCTTTGTGATTACCTTGTTATCAACCTTTTGAGCCTTGGTTGTGTTCTTCGATCACCTCCATTCTTTTGGCCAATTAGATGCTTCCACTTGATTGTTTACCCTTTTGAGGAACAACTACAACAAGTGATTCTGTTAGCCACCCTCTTCATTGTCATGTTTTGAGAAGCTCCAAACTTACCTAGAACCAGTTGCTACTCGAAAACATCACTTGTTCCTCAAAAACGAGTTCTTTTAAGCTCTTTTTAGACTCGTTAAATATGAAAAGATTTCCAATCTATTGGCCTTTCTAGCTCGTTAAAGTAAAGAGAAGCACCATCCCTCCTGTACATTTTAATATTTTAGAACCCGAGGAATTATCAAACAAAAATATCGAGCGCTTGTCTTTTCGACTCATTCAAACAATCGAAAAATCATCCCTATCATATTATTTTATACTTTTTTAGACTCAAGGGATTATGCCACGAAAAAGGATTGCTGGAGTTTCCTTTTCATCCCTTTTCAAACTCTCTAAACATGAAAAGGACCGAGTTATCTTTGTCGTTAAACTTGTTAAAACAATAGTGACAAACTTGTCCACCCAGATAATAACGAGTTTCATTGTCGCTAGGCTCGCTAAAACATAGCGACAGGTTTTCCCGAAGGGAAAATTATAGAACAAGCATATGTTTTCCTCCTCAAGCTTGACTAAAATAAAGAGGCACTGGTCAGCAATGACTAGGGAAAAAAGGGAAGAAAACTTGAAGACCTTTATTGATAGCAGGTCGCTCTTGAACATGACACTTTCACTCCATCACCATGATTGAGTTGGGTTGGGTTATTCCGTTCACCGGTCATATCACCATTGGTCCTCCGTACCATCCATCTTTTGGGGTTAATGCTACCAATCCATTTCAGTGTCGCTGACATGTTCAAGAGAATTCATTCAGATAATTCACCACCCAACTAATGCCTCATCCACTGTAATACCTTCACCCTCCATTTTTCATGACCGTCATTCTTGAACCTTGTGTCACCAGATCGTTTTTACCTCCAGAAAATAATTTGCTTCGTTTCGTGTCATAGATGTGGGATACATCAAGGCCCTCCTACGACGAGTCACTTCTTGTCGACATCAGCACATTATCCAAGAAGTTGACTTAGAAACAACCCTTTCAGTACTTTGAAGCTTACATGCCTCAATGGCAAGTTTCTCATTTCTGAAGATAGGTTTACATCAATGGCCTTCGACTGAAAGATTTTGCACGGTGTTCGACATCGACTCATATATTCACACCACGTAAATTGTACTGTAGTACCTTAAGGGTCATTATCATTATCGGTGATTCCTCTCGTGCCTGTTAACAACTTACATCATTGGCTGGTAATCAGGCGATGTATTTCCATGTTCGATTTCAGAACATCTTTTCACATGGATCGACTTGTACATCGGGTGAAGATTGAATGAGTTTGAGGATCCTGGATCTAGTTTCATCCTCCGGGTTGCGATATATTCAGGAAAATAAAGACATCAAATGTACACAGAAGCAGCACAGATGATCATCCAAGCTAAGGGATGATGACTCTACATATAAAGAATCACCAGTCTGTAACCGTAGACAGTTATCTGTTCCATGTACATGAAAATGAATTTATAAAATCTGAGCATGGGAGTGCCTGCCTCAGCTAGATCATGAAAATAATATGATGATGATGTATTGTATCTTATTACAGGTCACCTTCCAGTTCGAATACCTCATATCCTCATGATAAAGCATTTCACCCGACATCAGAAGATTTATGACCTCATGCTTTAGGGGGCAACTATTATAGACATATTTGGGCACTGCAACCCCAATCATATAGGTCAATAAACCAAGGGCTCTTTAACCCCTAAAAGTGTTGTTTCATACCCAAAAGTTCCACCTGAAAAACTACTCAGAACTGGCCAAAACTGGACCATACTGACTGCTCCATGGCCAAGGTGCAATGCATACTGGCTGCTACACTAGCCAGGTGTGATGCACACTGAAAGAGCCTTCTGTGGGGTGTGATGAGCGAGAAAGGACAAATGGTAGAGACAGTTTGCTAAGTGGATGCTCATGGAATATTCTAGAAACTTCTCCTATGACACTTGCCTCTCTGAATTCGCCCAGGGAAGAGTAAGAGATAAAATAAATCTCCAAGTGGAACCAAGAACTCTCAGTGGAATGAAACTAATCAAAAACCTAGAGTTGACTCACCCCCTTGCAAGACATATATATATGGATCCCTCATCTGAGAGAGCTAGGGGGCTGGAATTTTGTAATTTGTAAGGAAGTGCTGTTGGTTTCTCTTTGAGACATTGTATTGTCGGGTGATCTTGCTTTTCATGAGGTGAAGAGGGCTTTCATGCTGGGAGGATGATGCTGGGTCAAACAGCTGGGTTGTAATCCTCTCTTCTACTATTAATAAAGTTATTTGATTTTTCCTCCATATAATCATATATTTGTGAATTTTTCTATTTGTGAATGCAATTGTATGGTCAATGTATTTTTGATTCTGCATTGTTTATGGTATTATAGATCTCGATGCTTTGATGGTGTTTTGTTGCTTTTCCTCTACAGGTATTCTCTAAAGCGGGACAAGTAGGAAAGGAGTGGCAAGCTCTATCAAGGGAGAGAGGAAACAAGCAAGGAGCCAAGCAAAAGATCTAGGTTGGTGCTCTCTGCTTCTCTCTTATCTATCATACATAAAGGAAATTACAAGTTACTTTGATTGTTTGTTTCTAAGATAGCTACCCATCTTAGTGGGACTAGCAGATCGAAAAGACACTAGTTTTCCCGGAAACAGATGGGTGTTGTGAATTTACCCTATATCAATGAAACATTTTGATTTCGTGATCATACGATGAGTTTGATTTGATTAAAGATGATGATGATATTATCATTATCATATTTTTATTTGATTTATATGTTGGAAAGTACCATCATTATTTTGATAGAGAATTATAATGTATGGTGATATTATCATCTTTGGATGTATGTTGTTAATTTATTGTAGAATAATGATATTCATGAAATATTTTGATCTGTTAATTATATTTGAATTTTAGTTGTTTTGATTAAAAATAATACTAATCTTATTAGTATTATGTTTCTATTTTATACATATGTGTTGCAAATTGTCAACGAATTATTGTATATGATGAAATTGTTATTTTTTTGGATGGATGTTGTTAATTTCCCTTAAATTTCTTTACAAATGATTTTGAATTGTGATATCTTCTTTAATGATATTTAGAAATTATGATATATTTCACTATGCAATTGAAATTAGTAAAATGAATTTATAAAGGGGGTCATATATATGTAAAGAAAAATATACTCTACATAAGAAGTCAAATGCGGATGTAACCATGGATGCAAAATTGAAAGTAAAATTGGATGTTAAACTAGGAATTAATACAAAATGCAAACAATGACATACAAAGTGTTTTAAACTAGAAGAGAAAAATTGTGCAATAGTTGACACAAAAAGGGGAACAAAACATGGCATACAAAAGGATATCAAATTGGGCAAAAACAAGGACACATAAATGGACACCAAATTAGATGCAAAAAAAGATAGATAACTAGATGTAAAATAAGATGCAAAGTTGAGTGCTAAAAAGAAGCAAAAAATGTTACAAATTAAGATGCCAAATGATGATGCAAATAATGGTGTAAATTTCGGATGCAAACTTGGGCACAAAAAAGAAAAAAGAAAGATGTAAGAAAAGACATAAAACAAGATGCAAAATGGGGCTGAAAAAAGGTGAAACCAAAGATGCCATATTGGATGTAAAAAATGATGCATAATCAGATGCAAATTTAGGCTCAAACTCACACACAAAATTATATGCAAATGTGGACACAAAATGAGGCAGAAAAAGATGCAAATTTGGATGGTGAAAACGATGTAAACTAGACACCAAAAAAATGCAAAATTGGATGAAAAAGTGGGCGTAAATAATGGTGCAACATTGGACACATAAGTAGACACAAAAATGGTGCAAACATGGGCATAAAAATAGCTTAAAATTGGATGCAAAACTTGGTGCAAAAATAAATACAAAAGTAGACGTAAAAAATGACTCTAAATTGAATGTACCATTAGACACAAAATAAGATGAAAAGGTGGACACAACACATGACTCAACATAAGATGCAAATATAAATGCAAATTTGGATGCTAAAAATGATGTAACATTGGATGCAAGAAATGGTGTTAAAAACGACGCAAAATTGGATGCAACAAATGACGCAAAATATGGTGCAAAATGAGATGGGAAAAATGGAGACAAATCAAACGTAAATGTAGACGTAAAAAATGGTTCAAAAAAAGATGAAAAAATGGGCACAAAAATGGATGCAAAATTTGGTGCTAAATCAAATTCAACATATGGTGCAAAGATAGGCACCAAAACTGGTGCAAAAATAGAAGCAAAAACTAGTGTAAGACTAGATACAAAACCTGGT